>KZ507914.1:6678-38596 GCA_002844005.1 Limosa lapponica baueri | reverse complement strand
ATCTTCTGTTACTGTGCTATTAAACTGTTTTATCTCAACCCAGGAGTTTTTTCCCTCCTTTTTCTCCCTCTTCTCTTTTCCCTACTGGGAACCGAGAGGAGTGAGTGAGGCTGTGTGGTTCCAGTTGCCAGCTGGAGTTAAACCATGACACCTTGCTATAGGGAAAGATTAAGTATACACATAATCATTTTATTTCTGTGCACATACCTCCCCATTCCAAATAGTATGCATGAAGTGAACAGGACTACAGTTCACTTGTATCTGAATAATCAGAAAATATTCTGTGTTGAAACACATAGCTGAATAAATGAATCTAAGTTCCCCTCCATTTTTTGGATTGTTACCTGTCTACAAGAATGTAACTGTTTAATTTACATACTAATACAAAGGTATAAATGGATGTTGTCCTTCACTTTATTGTGATTGTCAGGCCTTGGGATATGCACACCAGCATATTGTGGAAATAAATGAATTAATGCCTTGAAGTCTCTTTCTAAGTCTACATGCAAAAACAGTCAGGAGAGGTTCACTCACACTGTTTCTTTTGTTTGCCTATAAAATATATGGAGACTCTATTAAGAACTAAATCCTCTTTTTGAAAATAAGTAAACATATACAGTAAATTATTGTTCTAACGACCAGCAATACAAAGTTATCAGTCACCTTTTAACAGGTAACAGATTTTGAACACATTTTAAAACTTCTTTGTACAAACATTTTGCAGTAAATTCAGTTATTATGTTAAACACCAATTTACTGTAATCAATAAATCTATGCCTACAAATTTTTCTACTGGCAATAAACACAGTTTGATGAGTAGCTTCTGTAATTTTCATGCAGCTGTCAGATGAATCCGGTGGAATATACTGCAAATTGTTCTTTCTTAAGTAATTGATATTTTTGCTTTAGTAAAGCTAGTTTAATCTGATCTGACTGGGCAGATGTTTCCACCCCTGCAGATTCTGTAGGAGTCAATGGAGATTCACACAATTTTATAGTCATTTGATACAATACTGGTATTGCTGCGTAAAGTGTGTGCTACAGAGGCTCCAATCTTACCTGGAATATTAAAAGAAGTATACAAGAAATGCCAGCACATGACTGGTAAAGAGGTAGAAATTCTCATTTTCCTTTCTTTTATCAATAACAATTTTTTGTTAACTTAAAATTATAAATCTCTTCTGGTTTCTTAAAGAAAATAATTCTAATTTTGGGATAGCTTTTTAACTTCTGTGCCAAAAGTCAGCAGAATTTATTCTGTTGCCAAAATTATTGAATGCATTTATCATTAAGGTGTTAAATCTTTGGAAAATTTGGCTGAAAAAAAAGTGAAAACACTCAAGTATTCTCAATTTCTTGGGCGGGGTAGTGGTGTGAGGGTGTGCAGGGAGGATTGAAGAGGAGGGAAGGAGAAAGTACCTCAAAGTACCTCAAGGCAAATTTATAATTTGTTAACGTAAGTCTTTAGTTTTGAAATGAGACTAATTAATGCATTAGAGTGTTTCTTGCCAATGTTTTACAAAAATATATAATGACAAGAAGATAAGAATATCAATGCTATTAATTAATAAACACATTTTAAAAGCTTTCATCTGGAGAACCCACAGATAGTATGTAAGTAGAGATCTCCACTTCCTCTTAAATAGAAGATGCACAAGAAACTGCTGTTGCTAGAGAAAGCTTGGGAAGTTAATGTATTCATTGAGATATTAATGGAACTAATGCCTCCTGCTATTAAGAATTTGGACCCAAATGTAAATCTCATCAGAGTGCAATAATTTCCTGATGACCATGCTACAAATATACAAGTTAAACTCTATATTGTGTGTAAGCTATATGATGCTACGCAGAAATTGTAAATACATTAAATAAACCCTTGTAGTAAGAGTGCTTCATTTTAAATTTTACTAATCACAGCAATAGGTTTTGAAACACTTTTTATAGCTATAGTAATATAATTTGAATCAGTATCTTAGTACATCTTTCATCGTTCTTTCTAAGAGAATAAAAATTATTAATTTTCCCCAATATTCCAAGATATGGAAAACCATACAGCTTTTACCCCTGTCTTCGTTGCTATGAGAAGTCCTTAAAAATGATCTCTGTTAGAGTAGATGTCTCTTAAGATTGTTTTGTAGTCAAATCTCCTTACTGGAAATTAACTTGAGACTGCTAGTTAATATCCTAACTCCCACCAATGAGTGTCTAACGCAGCCACAGAGACATTAGGTTCATTGCCATATTTCTTTCAATGTTTTATTACCTCCAGTTAGAGGGAATTAAGAGTCCCAGAAACATGGGAAGATGCCATCAGGTAATGACAGCATCCTGCCTTTTCAGGAGAAAAAGACCACTTGAGTATCTTGTATGCTGTGTTAGTTTTCAGATCCAAAATAGATCCTTGCAATGTATTGACACTGACTGCTTCAGAGATTCCTTGTCCATTTTCTCATGACTTTATAAATCTGCTTTTAAAGAGCTACAACAACTTTGAGGACTGCACTATAGAATACTTCATTTGAGCCCTGTGCTTAATCTGTTTTGAGACTCCAGTAGAAGGAGTGTATTCTCAGTAATTCATAACAGTGATGGTGGGAGGACATTTGAAGGTAGAAAATCAATAAATTCTTGGTATACTGATATATGACATTAGTGCCTCCTGTTAGTCAGGTTAATGAATGCCATAACAATACAGACTTAAAACTTAGAAATGTATCTTATTTTGCATGAATGGAGAAATAAGGCAACCAGATGTTGTTAACATGGAACTGGGTGAGGAAAGAAATCCAATAGGTCATCTTTCTTTGATTAAGGAGAACCCTACCGTAATCTCTCCTTTTCATTCCTAAACTGAAAGCCTTAAAATACTTGGTTTCAGAATCAGGGCCTCTTGGAATAATTCTTGTCACCTACAATTATTTATTTTAGCAAACAGATCTAGCTATCCCTCCAAGTCCTTAAGCACACACATGCCCCATTCAAGTAGTGTGTAGAGTTCAATTCTTGCTGTACTTTATGCTTAACTAAAAAATCTGTGTAGTGAGTCCTGCAGTCTCTAGGTCTTGATAATCCCTTTAGCAATCTATTAGTCCTGTCTAATATCATCCTTGTTTTCTTAATTTCTCAATGATAGTTTGTGGTGCCAACAGTAATACCATTCAAACCTTAACATGGATGTCCTATGAATAAAGTAATCACCAGAAACTGTTCTTTGAATACTGACATCACTTTTGTATGTGTGTGAATATATATGTATATCTTATTTAACATGTGTGTATATTTATATATATACACACCTACATATACATACACTATATATATGCCATAAGGGTGCTCAACCACTGTGTTGGGTTGCCCTGACAGAGGCTGAGGAGGTTCATCAAATGTAACAGGAGCAACCTCATCTAACTTTGAAGGTAGTCCTTGTTCAATCAGAAGGGTTTGTCAGCATGACCTGCAAAAGCCCTTTCCAATTTAAATTATTCTGTGATTCTACAGTTTGAACCTGCCATTGAAAATAGTAATAATGTTAAGTAACTAACTGCAATTGCTGTAAATAAGATTGTTATTTCACCAGGTATGAAAGTAACTTGTTTGAAATAAGATGAAGACAATCATTCAATCAATGTCCTTTATCCCTTTACCCACTGCAATATATTTTTCTATTGACTTATTAAGATGCTTATAGATAATTTCTGGTTCTACCAAGATCTTTTTTAAGCTTAGCAGATGTTTCTATTATAAACAGTGTAAATTGGTATTTTGTTTCATTGTCAAAATAATCAGATGGATTTTAGAGAGGTCTTTAGGTATCGTTGTTCAAAATAGTGTTGGATCACTTGGAATTTTGGTCATATTTCACACCTGAATTTTTTATTGAATTTCTGGACTGTGAGTAAATAATTTTACAGTTGAATCTTGAAAGCTGGGACATATGTTACAAATCCGTTTCTGTTTTGCGAGCATAGAAATAATAAATCTAGATCCTAAATATGAAATTGAGCCCAATTGATTAGTTTGCGTTATCTGGAAGAGAGATTTTATTTTCTTGTGCTGTATACCTCATCTGATTCGTTATACAGATTTAGATTTATTAAGAAACTTTTGTCTAGCAGGTCAATATGATAGTAAGTGAGACTTTTTTTATGAAGTAAAATCCGTAACTATAGCAAGTAGTCAATAAAAGCAACCTTGGCACTTGCAAAGAGTTTAAGCAATTCCACATGCTGGATCTAATAAAATGATCGTGAATCTAAGAATTATATTAGACAAAGTAGTAAAATCATGAGATGACTACTGGTATTCATAAAGAATTCAATATAAAACCTCTGCATTATGCTGAATAAGCAATACAGAAAGCTTTATGACGAACACAAAGGGGTTACACAAAGATGGGTAGATTGGGATCATTGCACTCCATAGTATTATGTATTCAGAGGAAAAGTGACTAGATCTGCATGGACCTGACCTTAGGCAGCTGGGTTTGACCTGTGGGACCACACATGCTAATCTATATCCAAATCTTCTATCTTCATACATAATTAAATCTGTCCATATGGTAAGTGAGATGCTATTCCCTTCCCTCTTTTGTCTTCACAAAATATTGCTGACAAGGCTTTTTGATGATCTTTTAAAAGCTGAAGTGATCAAATATATGCAAAATAATTTAAATAATAAACCTGAGTTGGGGCAAAAGAAATTCTGCAAATTTGGACTCGTCAAGGACCTGACTTTTGAGACTGTTGTACAAATCTGCTTAAGGCACTTTGTAAAGTACATTTCTTGAAAATTGTAAGCTCCAACAGAGCCCTTACAGTTAAATGTTTTTTACAATGTTTTAGAACACCTAGGAAAGTATGCTTTGAGGCATACAGGATTGCATACTATTTCCTGAAAAGTCTAGTAGCTGCCTGCTAGTTTCCTTTCAAGTTTGGTAGAAACAGACATGTGGAAAAGAGTATTGCAGGAATCTAGTCGTTAATCCAAAGCCAGACTGCAACATCCTGCATGTCAAGATGGAGTGTTAAGTCTACTCACACGTATGCTGTTCCTTGGTGTTGGTTGGCCTTTGCAGCCTTCAGGCTGCTCTTTTTTATATACTCCCTTCCTGTGCTGGCAGCTGTGGATTTCAGGCAGAGGGTTTATGGTGGTCACGCCCTCAGTCACTGCTCCAGAGCAGTGATTGCATGCCAGGAGCTCTTTTTGCTCTAACTTAATCACATGCTTTGGTTTCTCTGTACAGAGGGGGATTTTCTCCTTGCTGTGTCTAATCTGCCTTTAAAGCGACATTTTAGCACTTGAAATGTCTCAAATATATTTGTAGATTGTTTTAATACGACATTTTTATATGGAAGTTTTGTTCTCTTACTCTCTTATATTGCACAAAGGCTACCCTAAAGTTTCTCTTGCCACTTGAGGAAAAAAAGTATCTTAAAGAGAGGGTATTTTTTTGTCAAGTAACTTCTGAAACGTATTTTATGCTTACAGGCTTCACCCTGGAAGTGAAAGCAATGCCAAAGTGAATAAATTTAATGTGTTGTGTGTTGAGTTCCTCCTAACCCCTTTATATTTTTATTTCTTTGGTCTTATTTAAATAGTGCCTATTTTTTGAAATGCTTCTAGAAGAGGAGTGCTGTTTTCCTAGTTCTTTTACTTATTCTGATGAATGCGCCTTGTCATTTATACAGTTATGTTATGGTGGCTCAAAGAATTTCAGTAAAACTCCAGTTAATTAAAAAAATGTTGTCTAGCATTGCTCAGCTTCTGCTGATACCAATGTTATCCCTATTTACTATTAGAATTTATAGTTAGAATTATTTAAAATTAAGTCTAGCTTTAAGAACTGCCACATACTGGATTAAAAAATGACCAGTTATGCCATAAAGTGAAAATACAAAAAAGCAGCACTCCAATTATCCTGAAAATTTCAAGCAACCTCCTCTTGAACAGCCCCTCTGATCCCCCAAAAGGATTTATATTACAAAAATGTGATAAAAAGGTTGGTTTCAGCTGTTCTAAAGGACAGATGATTTTATTTTTTTAAAGTACGATGGAAGGAATTATGATAGGAGGCATTTTTCTAGGAAGTACTCTTAAAGTTGTATTTCATTAAACAATTCTATTTGAAAATGATTTTTAATTGCATCAAATGTTGCTTGCTAGTCAGTCTGGCTGCAATCCAAGTACATTTCAATCTCTTACTCGTTACATTATACGTGGCTTAAAAACAGAGTGAATCACATTCTAAGCTGTTTTTCCTTTTCCTCCATTTTCTCTGTGAAATTTTGGATCCTTTTCAATGAAAGCAAAACTAATATATGAACTTGCTTCAGTCTCTTTACAGCATATATCATATTTTCCTAAACCTATCGGTCCTGCAGGATTAGAAGGTATGTTACAAGCCCCATTTTCTTGTGAAATTAGCAATTTAGTAAAAGCAACATTTCTGCTCAGAATAAAATTAGTACAATAGTTTGATGGTAAGAAAACTTAATCCTGTCAAATCGAGCTTCATGAATAAGTCACAAGGTCCAATTTCATATTTATCCCATTATTAAAGATAGAAAGTGTCCGTATACTATCCATGAGTTTTAATAACAGTTTTCTAGTACTTATAGAAAAAAATACCATGCTGTTAGCTGCGCAATATATTTTTGTATTGTTCTTATTTGAATTTTGATATTGAATCTCAAAATGTTATAGACATCCATCTTAGAAATTATTTTCTTCTAAAATATCCGTTGGGTGTTTTTTAAGACATATGAAAAATATTACAGAACCAAAAGAAATAATAAGATTTTTATAACCTCACTACATGTGAATCTTTTTAAAAGTAGCGTAATGTTAAATCAGGTAACTTACAGGAGCTTTGGAGGATTCAAAACTCACAGGTTTATGCTTTTAAATTCATTCAATTTACACTAGAAATTTCAAGACAAAATGTTGCTGATACTAAGCAATGTTGTGTCTTAAACAGATTCAAAGCATAACAAGAACAACAGTCCTACTGGGTACTAGTTTTCCCATGCTGAAATGTAAAGATATTTCCTAATCATCAAGTTTACAAAATCCAGAATATTGTCAAGATAATGTCAAAACTATCTTCACTTAGGCCTTTAAGAGCACTCATACCTGTTGACAATGTCTTATGTTAGTAGTATTAGTGCTGAAAATGATGGAAAACAATTTCAGTTAAATCACAAAAAAAGGTGAAGAAACCAAAACCCATAGCAAAGTCAACAGCGACCACTGAAAATAAAATAAAATAAACTTATAAAAGCATGGCAAAAAGCAGCTTTGAAGGAAACAATATGATAGAAAGATTTTATCTTAAAAGGGTAAGATTACCCCTTCGTCTTAGTAAGGTAATGGTGGAAAAAACTGAAAGCATAGTGGTTCACCCTTCTTTTTCTTCCTTATTATCAGATGTGTTTGTTAATTGTGACACATTTAAATGATCCCCCCTCCCTCAAGTAACTTTGCTTATTCCTTGCTTTCTAACAGTACCTAATGCATCCAAATCTCATGTTATTGATTGTCATCCGATTCCCACGTTACACAGTACACAAATGCTGTATATGTATTGTGTTTCTAATTACACAGTTCTAGTCCAATTGCAATATGGTTCCTTTGTTGAACGAAGAAGTAGAAAGGGAAGGTTAATTGTGTAGATACATTTGTCCTATACTTTACAGTATTATAAACTAGTAGAGATCTTTTGTATTTAGCATCTTTCATTTATGTTATGCTCATCACTGGGTAAACTTTTGCACTCTTGAATAACGAGTCATAAAACCCATGTTAAAACAGATTAGAACTAGAAACAAAACATAATCATTAGAGAGACTTCACCTATTGAGTCAAATCTAAACCTAAAATCAGACTTGACCATTTACAGCCTTGAAGGAATAGCCATGTGTACAGAACTTTTCCTTCTGGAAGCTGTATGAAATACTGGAGTCTTTTAAGACTGGGTTGTGAGTTGTAGCAGTGAGATCCCGGCTTAGTACAGGTCCCACTCTGTTTATGGTCCCCCATGCTGTCCTCAGTTATTACGCACTGATTCATTCACCCTTCCTAGTATATTAGTATGGACACTAATCCTTACATTTTTGTTTTGCCTGTGTCATCATCACCCTAAGGCAGGTTAGAATGCTAATCCACAAAGATACCATCATTCCAAAACAATATGACTTCTCCTGTGTTAAAACTTATTAATCAATGTATAATGCCATGTATCCACTCTCATTAATATACCCCACTAGAGTATTAATGACAGCTTCTATGCAGCTATGCATAGAAAAACTACGCACTGAGTTTTAACCCATTTTTTGCCACATGGATTTAAATGTTTTTATTTTATTCTTAATGACTTACTGTCTTTCATCTCATACTTGGGTATTTTATAGCTCCAAATCTCTTGTCTTTCCTCTCTTGACTTCTTAATGGATTCTGTCTTAAGTCTATCTTATCTATGTTTTAGTCTGGGTATAGCTTGTTTCTTGCTTTAGGCTGTCCTTTGTCTTCCCAACCCGAAAAACCCCACAACTTTAGAAACTATTTGCAGATGTGCTGTGATCTTGATGACCTGCTGAGTTAGGTGAAATTGGCACATGCCACTCTTAGATTCCCCCCTCTGCCCTTCATGTTTCCACACCGAGGCATTCCCATCCTTTCTTGGTTAATAACAATTTAAATATTTCTGTTACAAAGCCATTATATAGCTTTTTAGATCTATATTTATGTCATTTATTATTATAGATCTAAACAAGATTTTTAGACACCAAAAGAATTATCAATGGTCCAGAGTGAAAAATCACAGGATCAAAATTCAAGTGGGACAGGACCTTCAGTGGCTATCTAGTCAAGCCCTTCCTTCATGCTTGCCCACTGTCTTTCCTAAAAACTCTGTACATCTCCAGCCATGTGTCTGTAATCTACCATATGCCTGTAATCCCAGTAAGGCCATAGATCTGCAGCTGTGCATGAATTTCTAATTCTTTGTGTGTGAAGCCCAGGTCATATGCATTTGTGTATATATGTTTGAAGTGAGGTCCAAGCTGTGCTGCTTTTACAGAGACAATGTGAGACCCTGCTCTGTCTGCTGTCCATCAGATGTGTCTCATCTACCTGTGCCTTCAGTTGTATTCAGGTTATGGTAATTCTTCCAGGGCATACCTAGTTTAAACCATCCTCACCCAGCTGGCAAGTCTGTTTGATAAGACATTTTTGCCTGGCTTGGTCAGTAGTCCTCACTCATCAAAGCATGTCCAGAGGTAATAGAAGCACAAGTCCTCCCTTTGACATAAACTGCGTATGCAGGTGTTGACCTGCTGGATAAGTTCATTTCTGCTTGAGCATTTCCCGTTTACTAGCAGGACTGAGAAGATAATCACCTCGGACCCCATGTCTTTCACTCTCAGCCCCAGAGCTCTGTAGTCCCTCCTGGTATGCTTTGGGCTATCACTAGCAGTATTGTTGGTGTCAGTGTGGAATAGCAGTAAAGGGCAACCATTCAAGGAGCAAATAAGCTCTGACTGACTCCCTACCACACCCTGGATCCTGACCCCTGACAAGCAACAAACTTACTGAGACATCAGGTTGGGTAGACAGATTGATACCCTTGATACTCTTGCAAGATGGACTCTCCTGTGATTATTACATGCCTTCTCTCCTTTGTGTGGACACAAAGTTTGGGCTCAGCTGGCTCTGATCGGTCCCCTCATGGGTGATATTTAGTCTTACTTGTGTTTGCTGTACTATACCTTTGCTGAAGTTGCAAGTCTGCAGGTGGAATAGGAACCTCTCCCCTGTTGCTAGTAGTCACAAGCTTCCGGCCTTTTCCATGCAAACAGCCACCCTCCGCTGCCTGCGTGAACAAAATCTCCAGCTGTTCCTCTTTCCTTGTGTGGCTCAGGCTCTTGTCTTAATGTTCCAGGAAGAGCCTGTCAATCTCCACTTAATTTTCTCTGGACGTGCACAGCCTGCTCACCTCTCCTTGAAGCTCTTTCCCTAGTGACTCTGTGCAGACCACAACTCCTGCAGGTGAAGCTCCCACTGCTACAGTTCTAGGAAGAGCTCATGGCCTCTCTGCACACTCCTCACCAAGGCAGCAGCGTTGTCTCTTGGAGCTGTTCTGCTCTCTGCTGCCCTCTTCTCTGCTGAAGGTGTCATCCCCTAGAACTCATAAATGTGCTTCAGCCCCTTTAACATTTCAGGTCTGTGAGACTGAAACCCCTAAAAACAGTAAATAAGAGAGGGAGACACTAAATTTACGTGGTGTTGAGTGCTTCTGGTAACTGCCAGGCCCTTTGACCTTTCAACTCTTCTGGTCTACGGATTAAGATGATGGTTCTGCATCTCGAGTTACTGCAGGGAGGCACCCCTGATTTGTGAAAGCTGAGCTACGCTATTAATTACAGAAGTCCAGACTGATAGACACAGTTAACAGTTTAAATGTTTTCCAAATATAGATTCAAACAAGCCAGTAGTTGACAGCCAAGAGGTTAAGGGGACAATAATAATGTAGTACATCCTGTAGAAGAAACGTAGGAAGAGTGCCCTTAAGGCAAATCAAACTCTGGAGGTAGATTGCCTTGTTCTGTACTGCCTAAGATCTCTGAATTGCTTTAATGGTTGATTAGTATGGGTATCACTGAACATTTCTTCAGAAAGGAAGAAGAGCTAGGAGGGTCTGAGAACTAGAGGTAAACGTTTACTCTCCAGGTGATGGGAGTTACAGTTCATTATAAATCTGGAGGCTTTTACACCATGTTTCTAAAGAGCATGTATGCTTTTAAAGAGGCAGGTGGATTGGAGAATTGGAGAATATTGTCATACCTACCTCTTCAAAGCACTTTCTTCTGCTCAGAACAAATTGTTGTTTGTTATTTTTTTTGGATGTGGGGGTGGCTTGTTATTTTTTTTTGGGATGGAGAGGATTGGGGAGGTTCTGAGTTGAAACTGAAGCAGCTCTGCTGCATGTAGGAGTTAATTTTCCACAAAATTTATCTCATGTTAATAGAAGTCACAAGTGTCAATATAAAACTGGATACATTGTTGGATAATACTGGTATATTGTTGCTGTTGAAGCCAAATGACAGAATGATAGAATTTGCTTCCAAAACTAAATCACGGAATCACTTGTAGGTTGTAATAGCAATTCTGCGAATTGGTTTTAAATTGCAATAGTGTGTTCGCCATTGTACTGATAGAACCAGCAATAAAGGCGTATTAGACCTGTGAGTGAAGTCCAAATAAATTGTTAAATTGAACCTCTCAGTGAAGCCCTTCCATCACATAAGCACATTAGCTTTGCAACTTTAGTAAGTGCATAGGATTCTTAGGAATTTTAAGTTTCTGTTTGACTTTTGTTACTCAGGTTTTGCAGCAAATAGAATGAGTAAAAAAGGTAAAATTTTGATTTATAAAAAAGTTCAAGCCTGCTATGTCAATATATGCTTTGTTTTTCCCCTGCTTTTTTGTATGAGCATTCTTTGACTACCAGATGTTATTCAAAAAGCAGCAAACTTTAACCTCCAGGTTTCTCCAGTATGTCAACAGGTATTCACAACAGCATGTATTCACAGAAAGATGTTTGTTTTGTATCACTAACTAGCATTTTCTTCTTTATGGAGACAACAGTTACATGAAGAATGAACTCAGCTAGTTCTTCACTTATATTGCTGCTTCTTTACTGCTTCCTGGTGGTTCTAACTGGTCATGCTCAGGAATATAGTTTAAATAATTTCCTGGTTCTACTTTTGTCAATCTCTTCTACATTTATTATTTTTATCTGTTTGGAATTTCCATGAAAAGAATCCAGATCAATCCTTGAAACATGTTGTATCACTTCTGATTGATTTCTATAGATCAGCTGTGCTATCCAACCACCAAAATGGAATTGAAACTTACCAATGTCTTGTACATTTAACCTTTTCTTCATTAGGGATGTATTAGTTTCTTTAGTGAAATCCTGCATAATATAAATGCTAGTCTATTAATGTTTTGAAGTACATGGTAATAAAATATTCAGTTAGGGTTTGTTTTGGTTTTGCTTGTTTGTTTGTTTGCTTTGCGTTTGTTGATTTTTTTTGTTTGGTTGTTTGGTTGTTTGGTTGGTTTGGTTTGGTTTTGGGTTTTTTGTTTGTTTTTTGGTAGTATATCTTCCTCCATGTGCTCCTGACCCTAGTTCATTTAGATTGGAATTTAATTGATACAGGAACTTGTCTCTTCTGTATAACCCAGTGTGTATGTACAATGCAGTCCATTCTTCAGTTATAACACGCTACGACTACTATAATTCAATTACTAGCAATAAGTAAAATAATACGAATGTAAAACTCTGCATGAAAAAAATACTGGTATTTAATCAAGCATAAGAAACCACTGCTATTTGTGTTCTTACACACAAAATCAGAAGTATTTAAAAGAACCATCTTCAAGCAGAGGTTTCGGTCACATAATTCTGGTTCACTTTTTAAACCGTTAAAGTTGACAGGTGGATGGAGAACTTCACTGGTAAATAGTAACGGGTTGAATATTGGCCCCCATAATTGATAAGCAGGTCTGTTCAGGTCTGAGTTTCCAGGATTCTGAGATATTTTTGCATGGTTCATCTCACGCTGTATATTTTAAATCCAAAATTGTGGAATGTGCTTTAGATATTTTTGTAGCCTATATTTGTGGAACTATTATTTTCTTTGACACATTTTCGGAGGAGGACAGGGTGGAGAGATTGCAAGTCATAATGCACAAAAACTAGCTATAAAGACTTAGAAAGTGTTCTGAGTACAAAATAGTGTTTTGTGTACATTCAAACTCCTACCAGTTAGGTACTGAAAAATAAGAAAGACAGAACTATTTTTGCTGACTCAAAATGCACTCTGCGATGCTGACACAGATCCAGAACGAGCTTCCAAATGCCTGATAACTTTCTCTCTTAATAAAGAGGATTTCAAGTGAAAAGGAAGTTCTTCTTCTAATCCTTCGTTCAAAGAAGTGCAAGTCATGAAATAGGTTGACACGCAATACTGTCTGACAAGATTCGTAGTTCCATCTCAGGAGAGATGTACTGCTTAATACATCAATAATTCCTTCTTTAACTGCAGACCATCATGTAAGATAAAAGTCTTGACATTTGAGAAAGATATATAGGTGGATCAAAATCCTCAGCTGGATCACCGGTCACAGGAATGTCAATTTGACAGTTGTTATTCATGCATTGGTTGCAGTCAGTTTCTGAATAAAAGGTCCTTCTACGCTTGACCTGCGTGTCTCTTTTCCCTTAATAACACAAAGGCACCATTTCTTTTACACTGCACTTCCTAATTTCCTATTTGGTATCTTAGGTTATATGAAAAAGGCAGCCTTTGATAAATTGTTCAGTCCTTTGTTCTCCTCCCAGATGACCTTCAATCAGCTCTTGACTTTTTTTCTGTGAATTAGATTCCCCATAGAAAGGGGGTCTTTTTAACTCTTTTTATGGGATTCTGTTATCAGGTCCTACACCATCACTTCTGAGCCTTTATTGGTTTCTCTTCTCTGAAAAAAAGGGTAATAAACCCCCTTCAAATCTTTTAATGCCCTTAAATATCGGTTAGAGGGGAGAGTTTATAGAACTAAAAGTGACAATGAAAATTTTTTCAACATAAATGTGGATTCTGATGCACGAAACAAAACTGGACAGAAATAAAAGTATGAATACGTGCTTCTATTGCCAAAACCCCAGAGAATCAGTATTTGAATCTGTAACATTTGCAGTGCGCATGAATTTATGTAGATCTGCTTGTAAGAGACGGCCTGTAAATTCCCTGATGACTGGGAGAAGGCCCTCCAAGCCTTCAACGGAGTGCCTCCAGCACTCACAAGGAAAAAAATAGTGCAGAACTGATGTACAAAGAATTGATAAGACTCACTGGTGCCTAAAAAGCAATGGAAGGACTGTTTTTTGAAGACAAGATAGTTCTGCCAGTTGTGTGGTGAGTCTGTCAGTTCTCTACTCATGGTCATTTTGTCCAATAAGTGGCCTTTCCTTCATTATCCATGAAATGCATATGAAAGTGCATACCCCTGCATATGCTAATGAAGATTATAGAGATCATGCTAAACATATATGACTATGGCACTCGCCTCTGCACCCAAATCATGCCACATGTCACCTGAGAGAAGAGAGAAACCTGAGACAAGGCTGTCCTTGGCAAGGGGGGTGGACTGTGCTAATTCAGCGAACATAAAAGGGGAAAATAAGTGCCCCTAGAGAGAATGAAGAAGAAGATCATGCCTGGGAAGGTTTTTCCCAAAAAGAAGATCATGCCTGGGAAGATTTCCCAAGAAATAAACCTGGGAAGAATGGCTACTATGGCATAGTAGCCATTACTGAAACCTGGTGGGATGAATCCTACGACTGGAGTGTGGTTATTGATGGCTACAAGCTGTTCAGAAGGGACAGGCAAGGAAGGATGGGTGGAGGTGTTGCCCTCTATGTTAAGGAATGGATAGAGTGTGAAGAGATGTCCCTAATGAATAGCCAAGCAGAAGCTGAAAGCTAAAGGGTAGGAATTAGAGACCGAGGCAATGAGGGGTACCTTGTGGCTGGTGTCTACTGCAGGCTGCCTGATAAAGGGGAGCCTACTGATGAAGCAACTCTTACTCCAGTCACAGGAGGCATCACGCTTGAAGGCTCTCATCCTGCTGGGGGATTTCAACCACCCCAACATCAGCTGGAAAAACAACACGGCGAGTTGTAGACAATCTAGGTGGTTACTGGAGTGCCTCAACGATAATTTCCTAAGGCAGAAAATAGACAGCCCTACCCAAGGGAATGTGATACTGGACCTGATAGTCACCAACACAAGTGAGCTCATCAGGGATGTCAAGATTGGAGGCAACCTGGGCTGCAGCGATCATGCCCTCGTGGAGTTCACAGTCCTAAGGGATACATGTCGGACAAGGAGTGTAGTCGGGACCCTGAGTTTTAGGAAAACAAACCTCCAGGTCTTCAAGGAGTTAGTCAAAAGGACCCTCTGGGAAATGGTCCTCAGGGACAAGGGGGCAGAACAGAGCTGGCAGATCTTTAAGGATGCTTTCCATAGAGCACAAGAGCTCTCGATCCCCAGGTGTAAGAAATCAAGCAAGAAAAGGAAGAGACCAGCATGGTTAAGTCAAGACCTACTGGTCAAACTAAAAGCCAAGAAGGAACTGCACAGACAGTTCAAGCAGGATCAGCTATCCTGGGAAGAGTATAGGGATGTTGCCCAGTTATGTAGGGACAAAGTAGGGACAAAGACACAGCTGGAGCTGAACCTGGCAAGGGATGCTAAGAATAATAAGAAAGACTCCTACAGGTATGTCAACCAGAAAAGGAAGGTTACAGAAAGTGTATCCCCCGCAATGAGTAAAAACCACAAACTGGTAACAACAGATGAGGAGAAGACTGAGGTTCTCAAAAACTTTTTTGCCTTGGTCTTCAGTGCCAACCCCTCTCCTCACACCTCACAAATTGAAGGACCAGGCAAAAACAGGGGCTATGAGAATGAAGAACCACCCACTGTAGGAGAAGAGCAGGTTCAAGATCTTCTAAGAAACCTGAAGGTATCTGTCCATGGGACCTGATGAAATCCATTCACGGGTCCTGAGGGAGTTAGTGGATGAAGCTGCTAAGCTGGTTTCCATTCTATTTGAAAAATCGTGGCAGACTGGTGAAGTTCCTGCTGACTGGAAAAGGGGAAACATAACCCTCATTTTCAAAAAAAATGAAAAAGGAAGACCCGGGGACCTACAGGCCAGTCAGTCTCACCTCTGTGCCCGGCAAGATCATGTGCCTGACAAGATCATTGAGCAGATCTTCCTGGAACCTCTGATGAGGCACGTGGAAAATTAGGAGGTGGTTGGTGAAAGCCAACATGGCTTCACAAAGGGCAAGTCATTCCTGACAAATTTGGTGGCCTTTACAATGGCGCCAGAGCATTTGTAGATAAGGGGAGAGCAACAGACATCATCTACCTGGACTTATGCAAAGCGTTTGACACTGTCCCGCGTGACATCCTGGGCTCTAGATTGGAGAGAGTCATGAATTTGATGGATAGACCACTTGGTGGATCAGGAACTGGCTAGATGGCTGCACTCAAAGGCTTGCGATCAATGGCTCAATGTCAAAGTTGAAACCAGTGACTAGTGGCATTATTCAGGGGTCAGTGGTCCTCAGTGGGACTAGTGCTGTTCAATATCTTTGTTGGAGACATGGACAATGGGATTGAGTGCACCCTCAGCAAGTTTGCTGACGACACCAAGCTGTGTGGTCTGGTCAACACGCTGGAGGGAAGGGCTGCCATCCAGAAGGACCCAGACAGGCTTGAGAGATGGGCCTGTGTGACCCTCCTGAAGTTCAACCAGGCTAAGTGCAAGGTCCTGCACCTGGGTCATGACAATCCCAGGCACAAATACAGACTGGGCAGAGAGTGGATTGAGAGCAGCCCTGAGGAGAAAGACTTGGGGGTTCTGGTGGACAAGAAGCTCAACATGGTCTGGCAATGTGCACTGGCAGTCCAGAGACCCAACTACGTACTGGGCTGCATCAAAAGGAGTGTAGGCCAGCAGGTTGGGGGAGGTGATTCTGCCCCTCTACTCCTTTCTGGTGAGACCCCACCTGGAGTATGGCATCCAGCTCTGGAGTCTCAGCACAGGAAGGACATGGACCTGTTGGAACGGGTCCAGAGGAGGGCCACAAAGATGATCAGGAGACTGGAGCACCTATGCTATAAGGACAGATTGAGAGAGTTGTGGTTATTCAGCCTTGAGAAGAGAAGGCTCTATCAAGACTTTATAAGCAGCCTTCCAATACCTAAAGGGGGGCTACAGGAGAGATGGGGAGGGACTCCTTATGATTGAATGTAGCGATAGTATGAGGGGTAGTGGTTTTAAACTGAAAGAGGGTAGACTAGATATCAGGAAGAAATTCTTCAGTGTGAGGGTGGTGAGCCACTGGAACAGGTTGCCCAGAGAGGTTGTGAATGTCGAATCCCTGGAAGTGTTCAAGGCCAGGTTGGATGGGGCTTTGAGCAACCTGGTCTAGTGGTGAGTGTCCCTGCCCATGTCAGGGGGGTTGGAACTAGATGATCTTTAAGGTGCCTTCCAATGCGAACCATTCTATGATTCTATGATTTTTCCCAAGAAAGAATACGGTACCTGGAAAGATCTTTCTCAAGAAAGAAGACCATGCCTGGGAAGATTTTTCCCAAGAAAGAATACGGTACCTGGAAAGATCTTTCTCAAGAAAGAAGACCATGCCTGGGAAGATTTTTCCCAAGAAAGAATACGGTACCTGGAAAGATCTTTCTCAAGAAAGAAGACCATGCCTGGGAAGATTTTTCCAAGAAAGATGAAGATTGTGCCTGGGAAGATCCCCCCAAAAAAACACTGGAAGCAGGACTGGTGATCTCTTTATCTCTGTCTTTTTTTTCTGTCTTTTCCTTTCTCTATCACTTGGTTTCTCTTTTCTCTTAGAGTTGTTAAGTACTGGTTAGAGTTGGTAAGTAATGACCTTAAGTACTGTTTGCCATAAGTTGTTGAATAAGTAACATAATGCATACCTTACTGCTTTCCATAATTTTTTATATACCGAACCAATTATCATGAACCTATACTAATCATTTTGGGAAACTAATAAATGTTTGTATATGGGCCTTGAGATTTATCTCACCTAAATCCATGCCATTGAAGATTTATGAATCTGAGTCCCCCCGCTCTTTCCTGAAAGTGGGATGTGACCCTATTGAACCAAAAATTTGAAATTTTGCATTAGCTGTGGACAGAATCCTTAATGCTGACTGTGCTGCCAATGCTTGTGGAACCAAATAAAGCCCTGTCTCATACAAGTCTATTCCTTTTGCCTTAAATGAAAGTCAAGAATCTAGTGAAATTAGGTTTTGTATCCTTATATATTAACATCATGCTCCACTTACCGTGCTTGAGACCATACTTCAAGATTTTATTTTTGGTTTTGGCAAGATCACTAAACATTTTCCTCTCAATAGTTTCCCATCCCAGATTAAACAATTGATGTTAACCAATAACATTGCAGAATGTTCCTTAAAGCATAATAATGAAACAAATCAGCACTTTCTCCCAAATTACTTTAGAAACACTAAAACATGGAATTTGTCTGTTGCTGAACACACATTTCATTGGCACAAGGGCTGGAAAAATGACTGACTCATCATAGCCTTATTTTAGTTTTATACTTGTACAGTTTTGGTGGGCTAGAATTGCTTTGGCGCTGAGATAAGATCAAGAAAATATCCAGATCCTTAAATCCATTTGCCAGCCAAAAGTTACATACTTTGCCTAATCTCTCCTTATCAAACTCTTTCCCTGTCCTTATGGTGGAGAGTTGATTTATGAAGTTAGAACCATAGAATCATAGCACAGTTCAGGTTGGTCATATAGTCCAACTTGCCGCGCAGTGAGCAGGGACATCTTAACTAGAACAGGTTGCTCAGAGCCCCATGCAACCCAACCTTAAATGTTTCCAGAGGTCATGAATCTACCACCTCTCTGGGAATCCTGTTCCAGTATTTTACTACCCTCATCACAAAGAATGTCTTCCATATATTTCGCCTAAATTGACTCTTTTAGTTTAAAACCATTATCCCTTGATGTGACCCTGATAAAAAGTCTTTCTTACAGACCTTTTAATACTGAAATAAGGTCTCTTTGGAGTCTTCTCTTCTGCAGGCTTAACAACCCCAGCTGTCTCAGCCTTTCTTCACAGAAGAGGTGTTCCATTCCTCTGATCATTTTTGTGGCCCTCCTCTGGACTCTCTCCAACAAGTCCATGTCCTTCCTGTGCTGACTCCAGAGATGAGTGCAGTACTCCAGGTGGGGTCACCAGAGTGGAGTAGAGGGATAAAATCAACTCCCTTAACATGCTGGCAACAGTCCTTTTGATGCAGGATATTTTTGGTTTTCTGGGTTATGAGTGCACATCACGTCTTATGTCCAGCTTTTCATCCACACTCCCCCCACCATGTTCTTCTCCACAGGGCTGCTCTCAATCCCTTCATCCCCCAGCCTGTGTTGACAGTGGGGGTTGCCCTGACCCAAGTGCATGTCCACTTCGCGAGCTTGGCCAGGTCCCTCTGAATGGCATCCTGTCAGGCATACAGTGAAGCAGTTGAATAACTGTCTTCCAAACTGTAATACCAAAACTGTCACCTGTGTTTGTTGTAATTAAGAATCTTACAACACATCTTAAAGGTAGAAAATCATCTGGTAGAAGAGAAATGAGACAGAGAGAAAGAGAAATTAAATGACTGACTTCTGACATCCTCATCAGTGCCCATGCTTACCAATATCTGTTGTGAATTAAATTAAATTAATGACTCCTATTATAGTTAAGGTATGATTTGGGTTAGCTAGCTGCTTCTCAAGCTCTATAGTTGTCCAGAGAAGGTGCTGAAATCCATCAGATCAAGTTTAAATTTAATTCAATCCACTTGAATAACGTGTAGCAAATGAGAAGTCAAAAGGAAGCTGATTGTAAACTCAGATCACTCTTTGCATAAATAATGGGAACAATTTGCCACAGAAAAGAAAATTAATTAAAAAGTTGAAGTGTAGATAAAACATTACAAATTAAATGCTGGAGATATGGAAGAGATAAGTGCCTTCAAGCATAAAGGATAACAGGTGACAATGAAGATCACAAATAGAAACTGAAGATCAGTTTATTGTTAGGATCATTCGCATTGTGAATTATTGTCTGATTCAGACATGAAGCCTCAGGAGTGAGAGAATCAAAACACAATTTAAACAGCAATTATTGTAAAACTTGGTGAGAATCTGGAGAAGGATAGAAGACCTAATAAGATGGCAGCATTCTACAAGGAAAGGTAGAAATTACAAGTTTGTGTGATAAAGCACAAAAAAGACTCCTTCAAGTTAAAAATAATGACATTACTGAAGAAAGAAGAGAGTAATTTAATGGAAAATTTAATGATGGGTTGATAAAAGCAAATAGCTGTATTCTGGGTTGATAAAAGAAAATAGCTGTATTCTGGGCAGACGTTGTTGAAAACCTATAGTGTGTAACAACTTAGAAGGAACCAGAATGAATCAAGTGTTGCCAGTGTTCCTACTGAATTCTGTAATTTTACTCTCAGTCTTTTATAAAGTAATCTTATTGGTTGAACACTGCTAAAAAAAATCCAAATTAATAATATAGGGATATCAAATTTTGAAAAAAAAATCTATTCTAGTGCAGGAATGATGGTCACAGGAACCTCTTTCCTTAGTATGTCCTATGGAATTCTGGTTTTGCTTTTCATGGTAACATCCAAACAGCCTATGTCTTGACCAAGTACTAAGTTTTCCTTTGTCATCTGCAAGTGGCTCTTCCTCACTGTTTTCTTAAGAGCTTTTCAATCTGTCTGTGTTTAGAAGATTTCCAAAATGCTTCTTTAATTTAAGAAATGTCTCAGTGACTACACTAAGAAAAGCGAATGATAGGTAAATTTTCTTGGTTTTGCTGAATTGTGTGGTACTGAGAGTTGTTTAACCTTAGGCAAATCACTAATCCTCTCTGACTTTCTGCTCATTTACAGGTAAAATATGCCTAATAAAAAATCCACAAGTAGCAAGTGTGAAACTTAATCTAGACAAATAACTTATAGCAGTAGCAGAGTAAAATTGGCATAATTAATCAAACTGCAGTGAAACTAATCTTACCTGCAGCAGTAAAATTATTCAGTCACATAAGTTTTATTCTGTTGCTAGCCATGTAAATGCTCTAACTGAAGTAAATAAAATATCCTTATCATTCTCCCCAATGCAGGACAGTAGGACCAGCAGTAAGTAATTGTTGATAATTATATAGCACTTAAGCAAAAGGAGAGTAAATTTTACAAATTCTGGTGAACATGAAAAATGTTCTTTAGGAGGCTGCTGAATTACCATTGAAACAGACATTATAATCTTCATGTCAGCCTGCTGAAAAGACACACAGGTGTGATCAGTGGAAACAGTTTTAAGAAAGTGATTGGAAAATATAAACTTGATAGCATCCAGAGGGGAGTTTAAAGAAAATAAAGAAGTAATGTGTCCCTGAAAAAAACAAATGCATGGCTTAGCTTTTTATTTAAACAACCAGTTGTGTTTGTGTTTTTCTGTTATTATAAACTCAAGTTCCTTGGAATTTTAAGCTTCTTACTGCCAAAGAGGAAATCCATAATTATTACGGCATTTATGAGCACTCTAAACTTAGTAAAGCTGGTGTGGTGAACACCAGCTAATGTGTGTGGTACGTGGTGAACAAGGAAACAAACCAAAACATTCTCATCAGTCAATATGATTCTGCTTACTTTTCATACAGTAACAATTCAACAGTTAGGACCTTAGTTTTGCTGATTGAGAGCCCACTGAGAGCAACCTTTAAACCAATTTATTTAAGAAAAACCTTAAAATTATAAAGTTATAACGCAATTAAATGTATTGGTTAACAATAGCAATTAGATAATTTATAGGTGAAAAAAAGTACTAAACAGAACTAACTGAGACAGAATCACATCCATAAAGAAATTACTGGGTCTGGCTTATAGGGTCCTTGCATATTTCTGAGATATTTGTCTACATTCTACAAATTCTAAAATGTTGTTGTAGAGTTCTACAGATGTATGAATCTTTTTCTGTTGCCAAGATACAGCTACCAAGTTATGATATGGATGTCCTACTGTTAACACACCTATGCAGAAAAACAGTAGCTCTTTAAAGATTGCCCCAGGCACTCATACCAAAATGAAAACAATAAATACATAGATGACTAACACAACTGTGGAAACCTTTGACTGCAATACAGTCATCAACCCATACAGTTTCTGGGCCATTCAGTCACAGACATAAAGTCTAATTAAAGAACCCTAACAAAAATCTCATGCACAAAAGCGTGCAATCACATATAGCTAGAAATGCTAGATGCAGCTCTGGACAAAGCATTAGACACCTGGAAAAAACCCCACAAAATTGTCAAGTTAGAGAATTTTAAAGTTTTTTCTGTCTACATCATGCAACAAATAGGTTCCCATTGACCCTCCAAACTGTTTTTATTCTGGTACTAAAACACTTCCAAGTTTCAGAAATTTTAATTCTGATCTGGAATTTTCCCCAGATGACAATAGCAACTCTGATTCAGTAATGTAGCTGTGTTTCTGTGCTGACACTAAATTGTGTTGAATACAATGTTTAGAAATACTAGAATCACAGAATGGTTTGGATTAGAAAGGACCTATAGAGATTCTCCAATCCAACCCGCCTTGCTATGGGGTTGCACATGTTTCACTAGGTCAGATTGCTGAAAACTCCATTGAACTTGACTTTGAAAGTTTCCAATACTTCCAAATACTCTTAGTATATTCTTCATTTCAGTCTGAGTTTTCCACATTTTTCATCTAAGACCCAAAATCTATTTTCTCCAATTATGTTGGAGTGAGGAAAAGAAAAGAATTCCCATAGTAAAATGTTGATATTTATATCATTGGAAGAATTATCAGGCTAGAAAGACTTGGAAGAAAATTCCTAGAAAAAGAAATTGAAAGGGGGCTGAAGTTTGGAAGATATTAGATAGTTCAGGACTTTCTAATTATATCAAATTATTTATAATTATATCCAATTTTAATTATATCCCATTAAGCTTAATAAAAATTGTTATGGTTGTGACAGCTGTTTTTATTGAATATGCAGATACTTTTAAAAAAACCCTCTCTACTGAGACAAATAACTGTATTTCAAACTGAAATGTACCAGTGAAATATGCTCCCAAAGTAAGGAAAGGGATGAATTTTGGAAGCTGTGTTTAACATTGTTCAATCTTGTATGACTTAATGTTTCTAGGTAACTCTAAATATTGTAAAGTTTTAAGTAATTCTAAAAATTTCTACATAATTCTAAAAACCTAACTTTTGTTCTTTAGTCTAGTGCTCAAAGCAATCACATTTGATATAGAAAATTCCCCATTCATCTCCCTCACCCTAATTGAGCACTGTAGACACATGATCTTGGTCTTCTTCAACTAGTCCCGATTGTGCTTAGTTACAGATTTGTGACTAGGTGAAGTCAGATATGCCTGAAACAATTACACCCTTTTTGCCCTGTGCAAAAAGGCCTGTTATCTTAGCTTCGCTAACAAGCATTGGCCTTGACAAAAAATATTACTAATGCTTGAAAGAGTAGTAATAGTTTTGGTGAGACTACCTTTGAAAATCTCTTATATTCAGATGGGTTATATTTTGTCCTCCCTGTTGCTTCCTACCATGTCCATACACTCGGATAAATTTCTGAAAGCTGTTATCCATCTCCTTGCAAAATGGTCTTATTTTGCATTTCAGTGATTTTCTTTTAACTTGGTCAGATGAGATATATGTAGAACTTTATTCAGTTGAGCCCAGGAAAGTGAACTTTTTGTGATTTTTTCAGTGTCCTCTCATATACATATAAAAGACAAGACTTTGGATCTGATGGTCAAATGAAGAACAATGCCCTTGAATTTTCCAAGAATCTAGCAGATAGTCTTTCAGATATAAACTTGGCTACCTTTATTAAATCTGAGTGAAGGAATTATGAAGTTATTTGGTCCATTTTGGGGGTCACAAAATTACCAGTAAAAACTTTGTAGATGGCAGTGTCATGGGCATTTGACAGAAAGCAATTGATTTATACACACTTAATCTACTATTGTCAGAGCATCAGCTAAAGTAACAAAGTTTCTCTGATCTCTCATTTCTGATGACCATCTGATGCAGGTAATAAAAAACTGTGAGTCCACGTAAGTTTAATGATGTTATACACAGAAAATATTTCTTCTTCTTTAGGTAATGGAAAATAAATGTAGAAAAATAGAATGGCACAGAAAGAAAAGTACATTTGAAAGAAAGAAAGAAAACAGTCATAAGAAGAAATAAGGTTTTACTGCTGCATCTTTAGAAGGGCTAAATTGACATAAATCCACTGGTAAGGAGAAGAAAAAGTACAGTGTACAAACAACACGGTGATCATGTAACATTATAGGTCATCATGGAGTTCCAGCTAGAGCTGAAGGCCTGGTAGATGCTTAAATCAGCTTTGTACTTTATTTTGTTTTTCACCTGATTCCTTCAGGCTTGTTTGGACAGTAGCAGTGCATCCCCCTCTTGTATCTTACAACCTAATAAAGCATCAGAGTACCTTTGTCTTGCCTTGAAAATTTTTTCCTTTGTTCCAAACATTTCAGGTTTTTTGAGATTCTATCGGAAGCAAGCTAGATTGCCAGTTAAAATACATAAAGCTTATGTTTGCATCATCATATTGATTCACCTTGTTTATTTGATTTAAAAGATGACCAGACTATATTTTTGTACTGGAATTCAATTTTTATTATCTTGCAACTTTGAGGTATGCCATTTTGGTGTAAATATGTGATTGCTGAATTGGTCCTTTGAAATTCTGGAATGACTCTGAAGAAACTGTTGTTGAAAGCTGTGCCTACTACCCTTGAACTAATAATTACTGTTTTGTTTGTGTAAATTCTTTTCTATATTCCCTGGCCTGCTTGAAGTGTACTTTTGGATTTGTTGCAAGTGTGTCATCTGATAATTTTTAAAATTTCAGTCAAGTAGTCAGAAGCATTTTGTCAGTAAGAAGGGAAGGAGTAATAGATTTTCCCTGCTGACATGATTTTGCTTCATTTTACTTTGTTAAAAGTTCTCCTTACCCCATTGTGAAGAAAGGTAGTAAGATTTGAAAGTGAATGTTTAATGCAGAAAAAGTTTATGCACAGTTTTTATATTTTGCAGGAATTAAATTTTTTTTTCCCCTTAGAGTCACTTTTCTTTCCAATAAGAGGAGGAAAAAGAATTTGTAGAATGATTAAATATGATTTGCACATCTTTTAACAAATTGAAGCACAAAGTGTGGATACCTGCAATATTTCCATATGATTTAAGTATTCTGGAGATACATACCTGACAAAGACATCTTTGTGTTCAGACCATGTCAATTGAATGCAAAATTAATCTCTCTATGCAGAAAACTCCATCTTTTCTAAAAAACAGCTTTAAGCTTGCTGACTTTTTTTATGCAGTTGTTGATAGGATACTTTTTATTCTCTCATATATAGTAACGTACTTTCAGCAATTAGGCTTTCATTTTTGCTATTCTAATTGCCTTCATACTATCACTTGAACACTGAGCTCTATTAGAGTGAATTTTTTTCACTGATTTACTTGCTGGAATTATCAGAAAAAGGATAGTAGTGGTAGGTGAAAAATTCCAAACTTTAATGTTATTTATTGGTATTGTGGCAGTGGCTGAGGAATAGTCCTTGGCTCCTAACACACCAAAAAGATGTTGACACAAATATCTTCCCATATAATTTACACCAGCAAGTATGTAACAGGTAGGCAGATGGATTTCTGGAGGCTCAGATTTGAGCATACAGTCTGAATTTCAAAGGACTTGTTATGAGTCAGTTTGTTAGCACTCAAATGCTATTGAAACAACATAAACTGCTGTGAGTGAATAACTTTCTGCTAGATTGGGAATATTATGCAGATTGCCTGGGTAGCCGAGCCTGACCTAGTGAGGGGGCTCTTCGGAATATGATTCGTTGTGTTTTTTTCAGTAAGTGTTTTTGCTTCTTTGAAACTGTGAAGGCTGGAAGATAGGGGACTAGGGATTTCAGAGTGTGGGTTTAAATAGACCTGGCTAGTCCTGAGGGTAAAAACCAGAAGAAGATAGGCAAAAAGGTAGTGAGAATATAAGATTACTGACACTGTCTGTGATTGAATACAAAGTCAAAACATTAAGGTCTGTATTTATATACCTAACCATTTGAACAGGAGAGATGCAAATCACCTTATTATTTCTTGAAGATGTCCTTTCTAGATACTTATAAGATTACTCTAACCCAACTAGTAAGTTGTAGCAACTATGAATGTGCAGAAGCATGTTTAGGCCTTATATTTAAAAAAAATCTGTTGTATAGCCCGAATGATGTTTAGTCCATCACCAGTCAACAGGTGATGTATTAAGCACTTAAATTACTATATATCATACCATCAACATAGGAGACAGGTTGTCTTTTCAGTAAATCCATTGTATTGATATTTTGTTTTTCATGAAGATATTAGCACAAAGGTCATTGTATTTTGAAGAGAAAACGCAAAGAATAATCCCTTCTAGAAAGGTTAATGCTAACAAAATAGCACTGTTTTCAGGATCACCGGGCTTTAAGTAAAAATAATTGTAAAATTCAGTGTTAAGGGAGAAAAGCTTGTAGAGAAAAAAATTGTTAGCTTAGAAAATAATTATCTGTTTCTTGCCATCATCTAAATTTAATTGTCTCTAATGAAAATTAGCATTTCATTTAATGAAAATATAAGTTGATTCAAAACTTCTGTGCTTTTAACATTTGAATAATACAGTTAATTAAAGACACTTCCTAAAGACTAAGACCTTTTTTCCTCAGGGCAATCCTGCTGATATCAGTGGGAACAACTGATTAATAAGTTATTTCATAATTTTGACCATAATTGGGTATTTTAATTTTGTCAATACCAAAGACTCTAGCCCTGAAACATGTGAGATTTTGTTTATAGCAGTTTTGAGAGAGAGAATAGAGACACAGAAGTTAAGAAACAATCTGCGTGAGAGAGTAACTTTAAACCTCTGAAGCAAACATTACCATGCTGTCAAGGGACAAAAGTCACACATGGTGAAACAACTGGGAAACGAACCAAGAAAGGACAAAGAAGGAAAAGAGAACTTGTTTAAACACTGTGTAACTATGCTAAAACAAATAGAAATAGCAAGATAATGTATATATTAATAGAATTAATGTTTGCTGAAAATAACACCCTGCAAGGTTGTTACCTCTGGCATTTCTGTATTTGTTTGTCTTTCTAAATTAAAGATACTTACTGTGTTACAAAAAATCTTTTCTGTTGTCAATGTTTTTAATATAAATATTAGCACTGAATAGACTTTCAACTTTACATGCCACAGTGCCTGCCTTATCTGATGTGCTTTCAGATGTATTGGAACAGAGTGCTGTAAGAAATGCATCACTATTTTAACCAATTTACAGCTAATATATAGCATGTGATAATATGAGGTGAACAAAGGAGATTTCTTGGACAAAAAGAAAGTATTGGAGATATTTAGGAGGTCCTGTTGTGATAGGAAAAGGGATAATATCTTTAAGCTAAAAGAGGGAAGAATTAGACTATGAATCAGGAAGAAATTTTATACAGTAAGGGTGGTGAAACACTGGAACAGGTTGCCCAGAGAGGTGGTAGATGTGCTATCTCTGGAAACTTTCAAAGTCAGGTTGGACAGGGCTCTGAGCAACCTGATCTAGTTGAAGATATCTGCGTTCATTGCAGGGGAGGTTGAACTAGATGACCTTCCAATCTTCCAAAGGTTCCTTCCTACCCAAGCCATTCTATGATTATATGATTCTATGCTGATTACAGGAAATATCACACAAGCTGATTACAAATGAGAACCAGTGTACAACAAGGCCTTGGCGTTCATTTGGCCAAAACTTTTGAAGGCAGTAAACAGAAATATGGTCAAGATCTAGCATAGTTAAGTAATTGACAGGCCTTCGGACCATTCCAATGAGAGTCTGTCTTTAATCAGTTAGCGTATGTCCAGAACTCCAAATTAGGCGTGTTGGCTCAAGCTCTCATTCTGATGATGTTATTAAAGACAGTGTGGTTTTACTTTTCCTCCTTGATTTTCTTTTTAACTCTTCTTTGCCTCAGCCTGATTTTTCCCAGTGTTTTATAAATCTGTGACAGTCTGATATATAATTAGTACGGTCTGGTGTTAGTGACTCAGTGTCCAAGGAGTATAATATTCTCCAGCTTTTCAAACACATATAGGCTAAATGACTTATGTACTTTCAGTGTTGAACAACAACTTCAGTGCTGAAACCCCTTCTTTGCATCATCCAACTGTAAAATATGATGAAAGGAAATAATTCACAGTCTGTTCTATTTAACAATAGAATCATTGGGTTTTCTATTGACAACTAACTAGAAACTTTTCAATGCTTTTTAAAAGACTATATAGTAATTCTAATTTCTTTCTGAACAATGTTTTCTACTTGTATAGAGATGGTGAATTCTTTCACTTTTTATGTTCTTGCTCTTTGTTACAATCACCAAAGGAATACTTGTTTGAATATCTTGCATTTTCTCTTTCATTTAAGTTATTTAAATTATACAGAAAGCTCATAAGATTTTTTACTATCTACGAATTTAATAGGCTAGTTTTGAATTACTGCATGGCTACACAAAAAACTCAATGCTGCACTAGTTAGTACCTTTATTGCGAAAAGATGTAAGAAAGATAAAAAAAAAAGTAACAAAGAGACCTGGCAGAATAAAATAGCACATACAGATCACTGTATGATCCTTAATGTTTGTTTCCATTGTTGATACAATCTATTTTTTACTTCAGTTTAGACACCTTAAATTGGGAATTTAGTCTTAATTTAACATTCAAACAGAAATACAATGATTCATTCTTCACTCCTAAGAGACTATCTAAGATTCTCTGGCTAGCTAGCATAGTTAATGTGGTTACAGAAAGAGAAAACACTCAGTTCCATGTATTTCAAAGAAAATAATAAAAGCAAGAAGGAAAAAAATGCTTCTTCAACCTATGAATTATACTATAAGTTCTAATATTTGTTTGAGCTTGTTCCCCAAAATGTACTGTTCGTTATAGGCAGAAAACTGGAATTGAATGGGATCTTTTGGGGGATTTTGGTGCAGTGCATCATCTACAGCATTATTTTACATAATTACATATATGTGTACATTTATACATGTATGAGAGGAAAAGTAAAACTATAGAAAATAGTTACTGCCTGAAGAACAGAAGAATAACCTTTATGGCAGGATCTTTGATGCACACCAGAAAATACCTATATTTTCATGGACACCATTGCGTTATTAAAAACAATCAGAATTATTCAGCTGGAAACAACCACTTTTTACTAATTGGAACATTGAAAATTTTCAATTTATTTTAACTACAGCTATGCTAGGCTGTTAGGTTAGAGCAGCTCCTGAAACTTTTCTCATAGTGACAGGCTGATGATTACTTACTATTTCCTTAAGCCATTCCAGATGCAAAAATGAATGAAGTAGATCACATACTTGTGTTAAGCTTGTGATTGTTCTGACCTCCACCTACAGTCCTTTTCTGTCTGAAAAAGGAGCTAGATTTTCCCTAGCAGCAATCCTATCTTGAAATGAGTGAAGTTTTCGGGACAAAACCAGTCCTCAAGAGCCCGACTTGTCAATGAACTTAAAAAAACCAAACCACAAACCCCTGACAAAAGGAAGACCTATGGCAAATTTCAGTATACAATAAAATATTAATAAAACATTTAGGTTTAAGCAAGAATTTTTATGATACATAGTAGGAAAAACTGTGTTTATGGGAAATGTTCCATTAATGGATTATTTAAAAGCCCATTACATTCAGTAGAATAGAATTCAGCAAGTCCTTTATCAAACTGTAAGGACCATGCAAAAGGGTCTGCTCCAGGATTCCATTCCCTTTTGAAAAAAATAAATTAATGATGTTTTAATTCTTCAAAATGACTCTAGAGTCCAATGAAAAAAAAAGTTTTTCTGTTGAGAAACAAGAATTGTCTGAAAGCTTCCATGTATGCCATAATGGGTAGTTTCCTGAAGTATTTTTTCACTTTGCTAAGTGAATGAAGAAGCTAAGAAACTTCATTTTTACAATGTGTCTTTCAATGATAGATCATGTGAAAAGGTGAGAATTTACTGCCCAAAAGTGAAAACTGAAGAGTTTGTGATAATTAGTTGCAAACAAACTTAATCCGAAGACTTGGAGCTTGACTCATAGAAAACGAAAACTAACAGTAATCTCTATGGTGGTGTGAAAATAGAAAACAGAAAATAAGACGCTGAAATTAAGGATGACTTTTATCTCTTGCTCCCATCTTTTTACAAGTGTAAATATTAAAAAAAAAAAAAAACATGTCAATTTGTCAGTTTATGTTACTGAAGCATACTTCATGTAGCTGGACAGTCATGCAAATAGTTGTGAACACTGGAATTTTTACAGAGATTAGTGTCTATTAATGTTCATCCAATAATTTTTGGTTTCAAATTTTGCTTGCTCCATCTCTGTTAGTATGATATTTTAAATTCTTTTATTGGGAATGTTATCATAAGTGATATTAGGAGGAAAAATGAGAAAATAGCTGAATGTAATAATTTTTAACTATTTGTTCAAGTAAGTATTATTCGACACTATAGGACTATTTGGTGTACAGGATGCATATAAATACAAATAAAATTACAAATAATTTCCAAAGATAGAACAGAATTAAAATTATTATAAATATTAACATCATTCCATGGTTTGCCATCATTAGTACTTAAAAATTCTTACTAATCTGAAAATTTTATTCTGTTTCACAGGTATTTTTCTTACATTAAATATCAAATGTGCTCCCACACATAAAGAAATACTTTTTACTGTTAGCGCTGTACTTACAGGTCATAGTACTTTGATATGTTCAGGTGAAAGGTGGCAGTGAAGTATAAAGTATTTCTATTATTTATTTATTTATTAAAAAGTGAGACTAAAGATGGCAGAAATTAGCCTTGTGAAGTGCGGCCAAGAATCCTTCTAACTTTTGCAGATCTGGAAAGCAAGTGCCATTGAATAATACAATGTGCACCATTCATGACTGTTGCCTACAATGCCAAATTATGTTTTCCTTAGTTAATGCCTAAGCAAGCCCAATAAGATATAAGGAAGTCCAATCATGGAGTTCTAATCTACGTGACTAAAATTAACAGATAATATTTTTTATTATGTATAATCATACAGAGGCCCCTGGATTTTTTTGATGTAGGTAACAGAGGAAACAGAATATATAAATAATGATTTTTGATTTAAAATTATATAGATAGAAATGATTTAGCTATTCTTGTTATCTTTTGATTCAAATGGAAATGTATTTTATGAAGTAAATTGGAATAGTATATTGTAATGGTAGAGAACATTTCAGTTCTTATTAAATATCTTTCCTCATCACTTTGATAGATATAGGCTTTAAGAGGGAAAGACAACAAATTAAATAACAAATTTATCAAAGACCTCTATTTAGGAAACAAATTAAACATTTTGTATTCTGACTCATCTATAAGTTTAACGTCTTCTAGAGTATTATTTATAAGCTCTCGGCTGGGCTGTAATGTCCCTTCTGCTTTTCATTCTTGACTTCATTGTATGTGGTGAAAAATGATAGTTTGTAATACTTTCAATTTCATTCTAAATCATTTTGAGTCCTCGTGGACTCAGGTGAAACTGTTCATGTCAGCATCTGTAATAATCACTTTGAAGTCAAACTTTGCTCCAGAATTCTCATTCTGCTTGAGCTGTCAACTACCATTCAACCTATAGATCTATAGAGCAGATTACATGTTCATCTTTCTTACTTTTCTTGACTTCACCTACTCCTGGTTTTCTTCCAAGATTATCTCATTTCTAACCCTGTGGGTATGTGGTTGGCTCCTTATCTTCCACTTAGTTTTGTGTAAGTATTTTACTGGCCTCTGTCTGTAATGAAATGGGAAAAAGGACTTCACTGAGAGGTTCAAATTAACAATTTATTTGGACTTCACTCACAGGTCCAATACATCACTATTGCAAGTTCTATGTGTACAATGGCAATTACACTATTGCAATTTAAAAGAAATTAACGGAATACACTATTGCAACCTACAAGTGATCCTGAAAAGTAACAACACAAACCACAAGCGTGCTAGATATTAATACCTTAAAAGAGTGCACCAATCACAATCTTAATAGCATGCCATATACCATACGTATG
>KZ507913.1:53492-72968 GCA_002844005.1 Limosa lapponica baueri | reverse complement strand
GCCTCATTGTCACCTTCTTCTCTATCAGCTATTGAATACACAAATGTCATAAAATGTATGTTAAATAGATTCTAGCAAAAAGTGAAGTCCAGAGAGTGTTAAGTCACTTGCTTATTCTCTTTAATTCTTAGGCATGTAAAATGCAGTTTCTTGAGATATAATGTCACCAGCTAGTTTTAGAATCTACCCAAACCCTCCTATTTTTTATAATGTTAAAGGGAAGCACAACCATTCCTCTTGTCTGACAATGTGGTAAAAAATAAATAGGATCATGGATTGTATTTTTAAGCTTTACTGTGTGAAATGCACATGCAAATGATAAAACTTAACTGCTGCATGGAGGCCATGAGCAAAGCCAAGAGCCTTCAGACCTTTGGTTGGCCTTGCCAAAGGCTGACCAAGGCATGGTTTCTGCATTGTTTTTCAGGTCCTTGGCTTGTGACTGGGAGCAGGGTACTTTTTAGGCAGAACTTCAGAAAGTCTGAAATCATAACTTAGACTCCCAAGACAAGGCACAAGCTTAAAAAAAAAAGACCCAGATAAGTATATAAGGTATCGTGTATTCTGGTTTTGGGTCTTCCTCCCTAATGCTAAATTTCTCACACAAGCAGATAATCCCTGGAGCTGATACTTCAGGATGATGAAAGTGGCAGTGTGGGCAGTGCTGACAACGTTGTTTGCCTGTGTGTGGCTATGTAGTTCTCCATGACATTTGCTTGCTCTTCACTGGTCCTACCCTGTTCCTATGAAGTTTTATTTTAGATTGCAACTTACATTTAAGATGTTAGGGGAATGCTATTGTTAGTAGTGGAGTGATTTTTTTAGGTTGTTTAATAGAGGAAAAATGTTGGACAAAAAGACTACACAAACAATTTCTTATATATAAGCAGCCTAGACTATAGGTGCTCAGGCTTTAAAATCCTATGGGGTTATATAATGATGAAAAGCCAGATAGACAGTTTTGAAAGTAACTAATGTGTATGTATAAATAATCTTTCTTATCAAGGGTTTGACAACATTATAGAAACAATAATTCCCCCAACTCCCTTAGGGAGAGAAAAGTCCATTTTAAAAAACTTTATGAAGCTGACATCCTAGTGCATAACGGATCGTTTATTTTTGGCTGACCAGGGATAATAAGCATATAAAGCTTATTCTGAAAAGGAGTAGCTAGAATTAAAGCCTCCTCTTTGTAGATTTTGAATTACCATTATGTGTTTTGGGAATAAGTAAGATTCCCTATAAAAGGGAAATATTGTGCTTAATTTACAAAAAAGAAAACTAATCCAAAGATTAAATTTTGTGCATCAAGTTTGAAAACAAAGGGTGAGCATCTGAGCTGATGCAAGTTAATGTGGCTTCACCTGTCTCAATGGGAACTGTTTTACGCTAGCTGAGGTTCTGTCCTTCACCATTTTTGTTGTAAAGTGAATCAGTTGTAGTAATAAGCATTTCTTGCTTCTTGCCTTTAAACATAAAATTTCCATTTCGAGTTAGAATTTTTAAGAAACTGTTTAATAAATAAAATGCTTTTTGAACAGTTATATCTAGATTAATTTGCTAATGGTAAACAAACGGAGTAATGGATCTGATCATAAACTGTGTTCCCCATTGAGCCCTCTTCAAGTGGATGAAACTGCAAATTGTGCCTGAAAGTGCAGTGATGTAAAAGAGATGATATGGGAAGAGATGAATGTCAGACAAGAAAATGTGCAAGAGCTGAAGCACTGAGATGCCACACTGCAAGGGAAGAACAAACGGCCATAGAAAGTTCAAAGATGATTATGAAAGATGAACGAATTAAAACTAATTAAAATTCCAGCAATTAGATTAAGACAAAAGTTACCACTACAAAATCATGTAATGTTCTGACAATTACCTAAAGATAATGGCAATCACCACTGGACCAGTTTCTGCTCTTTATCACAGTAGTTTTATTTTCATGAGTTTCAATTCTGGACTAGTTCCAATGGGAGTTTGGAGCAGCAATGCTATCCTGTTACTCTTCTATTACAATTAAGTAAAACATGTTAGAATACCCATGTCAAGGTGTAAAATTATGACTATGAAATTCCAAGCCAAAGTTGTTCCAGATGCTATGAATCGGTAGCTGTACGGAAATTTGGCATTCGCTGCAGTTCTTGAGACCCAAAGCTCCCAGGGCCTTACATAAGTTATGCACATCAAGGCTGTAGAATTAGGCCTTGTAATTGTAAAATCTGCCAAACCAGCAGCACCTCAAGTCAGCAGAATCTTTTAGTTCTTGGCGTGTGGCCTTTACTGATGTGTAGTTCAGATCTGAAAAAAATTCTATTGGGAGGAGATGGAGAAGAGAAACATGAGAGAAGTGTTCATTAACCTTTACCCTCCATAACAGAATTGGAAAGCAGTAGCTTGAAGTCTTGGCTTGGACAGCGAGGCTTCACTCAGCTTAATCTTTGAAGTAAATACACAAGCTTTTATTTTTAAATTACTTAAATGCTGCAGTTACTGTTAGTTTGAACATTAAATTAAATATTACAAATATGGGTGGACAAGAAAATGTTAACTTCTTGTAAATGAAAATCATTCAGTTGCTTGATTACTATTAGAATTAAAGTCAAACATTAGCAAACTCATTATTACTGAGGCAAGCAGTAGAAATCAAAGGGCTAAAATGCAGTACAGAAACAAAGCAAAGCAGGCTCCAGTGTGCTATATCCCTCTGAAGCTGCAGAAGATAAATGAGCAGAGGTAGAGACAGGGCAGAATACAAAGCTCTATCTGAAAGCTAAGGAAAAAAGAAAACCAACTTAAAAGGGCTCAAATAACAATCATAAAACTTTTTAACTTGGCTGTAAGGAAGGCTTATCTAGAAGATAAAATACAAACATTGAAAGGCAGATAAATAAAAATATCTCGCTTGTTTTAGGCTCCATGACAGTCAAAGCAGTTTTTGTCACAGGTAGACGGAATGGAATGCTTGCTTCATTTCTTTCTTTCTCACTCTATCAGAGAGTCTGTCATGCATGCATTTTTGTTTGGGGTTTTTTTTTTCCTCTCCTTAATCCTCCACTGTTTGTAAAATTCTGCCAATATATATCCATTGTATCTTGGTAGCCATTGTCTTCTGTTTATTTTGTCTTTTTCTTTTGGCCATTGATTTTACTTGCTTGTGTTTTGAATTTTAGTGATGTTAAAATAGTTAATTTTGTTTGCCTAATGTTTCAGATACATGCCATATTATCTTCCCAGCATAGTGGTGTTACTGGTTGATAAGGGCTATGGCATTAGGGTTATGTTTGGTAATTTAGTGACTCTTAACAAAATTGTGCAGGGTTGTATCTGGAAGTAACAACAACATATATACAGTCTGAGACAACTTTTGTAAGATGTTAGTCTGCTACTGTACTCTTCCTCTGTAAGCTACAGAATTTTACCTGCAGGTATTTTTAATAATTGTATCGGAAACCACAGCATCACTTTTGTCAAATATCTTTCCTATACCTAAAGCCTCTCCGTAATTGGCAGTTTGAGATTTAATAGTTCTGCTGAGCTGAAAGTGGGAGTAATACTGTTATCAAAAGGAAACCATTCCTGTTTTCCTGGTATGACTGTTCAAATTCAGAAAGGACCAAGACAAAAAATACTGGTACTTTAATATAGAGTCATAGGATCATAGAATGGGTTGGGTTGGGAGGTACCTTAAAGATCATCTAGCTCCCTGATAAAGAGTCCCTCCACATCTTTTCTGTAGCCCCTTTAGATACTAGAAAGCTGCTATAAGGTCTCCCCGGAGCCTTCTCTTCTCCAGACTGAACAAGGCCAACTCTCGCAGCCTGTCTTCATTGGAGAGGTGCTCCAGCCCTCTGATCATCTTTGTGGCCTCCTCTGGACCTACTCCAACAGGTCCGTGTCCTTCTTGTGCTTAGGACTCCAGATGGAGTCTGGTGGGGTCTCACCAGAGCAGAGTTCAGGGGTAGAATCACCTCCCTCAACCTGCTGGCCATGCTGCTTTTGATGCAATGTTTTAATTCTATGTTTCTGTACAGCAAAGGTGCTGTAATGTCCCCACTGGGTAAACCAGCAGAGTTAAAGCTTCTCTTGGAGGCATGATCTGATATTGGCACTTGGTGGTCTCTGTGTGTTGATGCAGCCCGGCACATCCCTGCGCTGAGTGGGACAGTGGCCTTGAGAGAGGCAGAGGTGGTAGGGGCACTGCTGGGAGCAGAGCAGTGGGCCAAGGGGAGGGCCAAGTCAGCAGAGTCTCTAGAGCAGAAACTCCAGCAATAAAACAGGTTGTAGTGAGAATACAGTATAAAACTTGTGTCTGTTTACCAAGAATGAAATTGGATTGAAAAGAAACATTCGCTTCTATACTGATAGATGACAGTAGTTTACTTCTTTGCGTTCTTAGCCCAAACAGAATCTTTCTAACTCTACACTGGTTTATGTGAGAGGAACAACAAGGCTTTGGGCATTAAGATAAAGTACAGGGAACAGTCCTGTAATGATTGGAATAATTTTAATTAAATTACTTTTAGTTAAATTATAGCAGTAGTCGAAATTGAAATGTGTCATGGTGGTGTATTTGTTCTGGTAAAGTTTTGACTGTATAGTACTTGCTGATCTCTTGCAGAGATAGAGCAGAGAGAAAAGAAAAAAGTCTAATACTGGAAAGTGTATGGATTTTCATAAAACTGGGTATCTGACACAGTTCCATTCTACAAAGTTACCAAGAGGACTTTGTTTTCTTTGAATGCAGAACAAAGACTAATTTAAAAACCTTGAAGGTTTGTTGTGAAACAGAGCTGTTGTCTTTTGAGGAGCTCTGTAATTTGTAGAATAGCTTCTCCATAACCCAGAGTTGTGTAACATAGAAAAATGGGTATAATATGTGGATTTCATTATTGCTTATCTGAGAGGAATTGTTGTGAAGTCTCATCATTTCCCCACTCTAAGTAACGGAAGTGATCCGGACTTCGATTCCTGCTGCTGTAGCCACACAGGTTTGCTGAAATGCTCAAGTTGCTGTTTTCTGAGAGCAAACTATAGTTACAGGGTTTTTTTCCCCATGTGACCTCCTTTTCTTCTCCTCTGCTTCTGATCTTAGGAGAAAATTGAGGGAGTTTTTGCCTGCTCATAACTGATCCTAAGGTTATTACACCAGGATTTTTGTGGACAAATGAAGTGGCCAGCGGTGCAGATTTTGTGTTTTGAGGAGGCATTGCAGTGTCACTCTTCTCACAAGATAATTCCCTCTGTGCGCACGTGGTGATGGTGTTCGTGCTCTTAGAAAGCTGTACCATTTCAGCAGGCGGTGGAAAGCGTTACTTAGGCCACAGTCAGCTGCAGCCCCTTCCTGTCAGCCAGACGCCTGCCTTTCCTGTGTACGTGTACTGCCGTCCTCCTCAAGGACTAGTGCTGCATGACATGGTTTGAATTTAAAAAAAATATAACATTTTTCTTCATATTTGTGCACTTTTTCGAAACGTGATATTGTACTTTAAAGCATAAAAATTAAATGCAATGTAAATATCACATTTTATCCCTTTTTTAACATAGTTCTCTTTCTTGGTTTTTGTCATCTTTGGTAGCTAGGGGATTTCTCTCAGCCCTCACTAGTCTAATTTTTAATGATTTGGCTAGAAGATTGTTTAATCTGTTTTATATAAACTTTAAAATGATATTATGAGGCATAAATATAACGCTCAAAGTCTTGATTTCAATATAATTTAATAGAGAAGATCTTTTACAAAGCAGTATTGTGCAGCACAATGCATGAAGGCTTTCATCTGTCTTTATTGTTTCTCATTTAGGCCCAGATCCACACTTACATGCCAGATGGCAACTGCAGAGGAGTTTCAAGTTATAGCTGCAATAGATGAGAAGATAAGTGCCTCTTGAGAAAGGGAAAGCCAGATTGCATATTCCTTTCAATTGCACCTGATGACTTATTGCTAGTCACTAATTGGCTTGTCCGTACACAGGCAATTCAGAATCTGATGGTAGTGCCTAACTTTATCTGTAGCTCTGTTCTTCCTGCAGAGATCACCGGCGAAAAAAACCCTTGCAGAGAAGAATATTTTATATGAAGCTCTGTGAAAAGCAGACCTACGGGTTTTTATTTTTCTTTTCATTACTGCTGTGTCAAGATTTTTTCCTTCAGGAGAGCCATAAAATCTTGCATGACTGTCATTGTTAGTTATTATTGCAAAACAGAGTAGCAGACATGGTGTGCTAACGTTCAATAGACAATACATGCATATTAATAGAGAGACACAAAACTACGAACAAGAAGGGCTTGGTCTATTTTTTATTATAGATATGAATGTTTTTATAGCGATCTTCCTTTCCCACATATTTTAGTCCTGGGTGGGGCATTTAACAACTTATTTAGACTGCATTCAGAGAACTGAGAGACCCAACTGTGAGGAGCATGAAATAATTCAGGAATGAGAAAACGCTGGTTTATTTTCACTACGTAGAAGCCATCGGCAGCTGAAATGTCTCTAGAGCTTTAGAACAGTGTTTTTACTTGCCATTGTTGTTGATGAAAGACAAAATCTGTGTGTAATACTATAGCATATAGCCAACCTTGCAATAAGCCCTTTAAAAGGTGAAGTATCTACTTAAAAAACAGCATCCCTCATGCAATGAAATGTCAGTAATTTTCCAGCTAATGCAGAATCTGTGTTATCTCCCAAAATCTTCAATTCAAAGCATTTTTCCTAGATATGTTTTGCTAAATGCAGTGACAATTTAACATTTATGTGCAAATAAAAAGCCCCGGCTTTCTCTGTTATAAATTAGTATTGGATGTCCTGAAGAAAAATCAAGGAAAAACAGGCTACATATTTAAGATCTTAATGTGCAGTATCTTTGTTGCCCATGCATCTGTAATCACAGTCCCAACAAAATAGGGGTGGAAGTGCAATATATCAGGGCTGTAATGCCACATAAATAGGTAAAGAGCATATCTTGTTAAATAAACATGAATTAAAATAAATCGCTGGGAATCAATGGTACTTCTCAAAGGTATTCTCAACAAAGAAAGATGTGAAAGTAGAAATACTCTTAAGTACAACAGCACCACATTAAACATCCAGAAAAAAAAATTGGAGAGATTCCCAAGAATTTAACTGGACTGTGAATTGAGTCCTCATCTTATAAGTTACAGTTTGCTTCAGAAAATTACTAAATTGACTTTTCCTGTTGAGGGCTCCACCAGTAACAGATGAGACACAGTCACAGACAAGCATCCAATCAAGAATGAAGCTGTTTAATACTTCGATAGCCGTGTAGTCAAATCAGCAGTCTTCAGAGAAATGAAATTTAGACATCACGAGTGTGTTAGAAGTTAATGAATGTAGATTCCTAAAAATCTGGGACCAGGTCTTTTCAGTGGTGTTTCTTTTTCTCTACACACGATCCAGACCTAAAAGAGAAAGGGGTACTTGCAGTGGCCCCACTGCTACAGCTAGCTAATAGCTTGCAGCTGACAAGACTTTAAATCCTGTCACGTATGTGAAGGAATTACCTTGCTCATCAGCAACCACAGGTGGGTGACAAACAGCACTTATTTAACAAAATGCAGCAGATCTGTTTTGTTGGTTTGGCAGCGGTAGTGAAAGGTCATTTTTCCAACTGAACGTGCAAGGTATCTGTGGGTAGCCCCAAAACAGAATTTAACAGAAGTATCAGGTTGTGTGTGCCTTGAACTTGCAAGCATGAGTTATCGCTATGATAGTATGGGGCTTTTGAAACTGTGCACTTGCATAAGGACTTAGTAATCATTATAGTGGTTTCTACCATAGCTTTGGTAAAGTTTAACAAAATGCCTCTCAAGATGTGGCTGTGTTGCTGGACAAAAATGTTTATAGTACTATTTGTCATCTTGCAAAATAAGGGGTACTTTGTAGTCTATAGCATTCCTTAAACCCTTTGAGGGAAAACTATTGGCTGCAAATTAAAGGAAGAAAGTCTGTTATGATTTGAAGTAAGCACGTTAAGAGGCTAAAACCAAAGAATCAGTATGGTTGGCTGGGGGATGGCAAGGATTAAGGTAAGCTTGCCAAGAGATGTTTGAAATGATAGTATAATCTGTGGTTATCTGATAATAAACACTTGCTAATAATAATGATAAAACAATAGCACATTCTGTAACTGAAATATCTTAAAATGCTAAATTGAATATTATTGTTCATTTAGCATATATTCTAACATGATATGTGTCAGCCTGTATATGCTATAAGGTAATGTAACAGCTAAAATTATTAGATAGAAGCAAGCTTTCAGTAGATTTGACTGATGGAATCAAAATGATGAAGGGTTCACTAATTACTTCTTAATCTTTCTCTACCCTAGAGAGTAGAAGCAACCCAAGGTGAAGCTCAAGACAAACAAATTCGTAATAAGTAAGTGAAATCAGTAAGACTTCTTGTAGTCCCTAATCACCCATAGGATTTCACTGATCTATCACTGTGTTGAGGGAAAGGGGCGTGTCTTATAGGAACTGGATAACTGGCTAGTAAATTTAACATTTATGATTTTACAGATCAGGGTGAAAGCAACTGATGTCTTACTCCAGGGCATTACTGTTTTACTTCTGAAGCATTAGACACTGGTTGTAGTTAGACAAAATTCAAAGGCACCATTGGTCCAATAGTGCAGTTACGGCAAAGTGACAGGAATAGTTTTTATGTGAGTTTATTACTTCTAAAGGTGTTGGTTTGACTGACGTACTATAGACCACCTTCACCTTTAGACATACAGCTTCCGACGGTGAAAAAGTAGTTTGGTTACCGTATAGCTAAACAGTGATTTTTCCCAATTGAAAAAAATAACAGCTCCTTGAGATTAAATGTCATTTGTTGGAAACTTTAGAGATTGTTTTCTTTAGTCGATTTTTCGTTCTCAGCTAACACTAACTGAATTCAGTGGGGTTGTGTGACCTAAATCAGTGAGTTTGTGCTCGAAACCACCAAGCTGAGTGATCTAGGTTAGGATTGTTTGGAGAGAACAGAGATGATGATGATGCTTATTTATATTTGTGATTAAGGTCTTTGTTACAAACATTTGTTTATTTTTTTTTCCCCTGAGTTGGCAATTGTGGGGTACCAGGTCTGCATGGAACAGTGGGGACTTTCTTATGCTTACTTTTCTGCCACAGAGATATTCATGTGTATAAGTAACAGCAATTTTCTCTGTGGCTTTTTTATCTTGATGTTTTAAATGCTCTCACCACTGTTTTTATTTGTTAATATGCCATGTCACACGTATCTCTGCAAATACAGCCATGAGTAATTCCATTTTCGAGGTCAGGCCTGTTACAGGAGTTGCTGTTTTTCCAGATAAAGGTTCAAGGTGCTTTTCAATGAATCACTGCTCTAATAAATCATTTTGTATATATACTAGCATATACAAGTTAGGATATTAATTTCTGTGCGGTTCCTGTCATGAATATGTAGTTTAAAAAACCTGAGATGAATAAAGCATATGGCCTTTACATTTCAAGACCATATCTGCAATTCACTGTACATTCATGCTGATACACAGACAAAGGTGAATTAGTTCCAGACAAAAATGCATCAATGCTCTATTGAATAGTCAATTATTGAACACATAATGGAATCTGTGGTTATCAAGGCATGCTCAGAATGTGCATAGGATGCATAATTTGCACCAGAATGTAACAGAATCAGTCTATTTCTAAAAAAATCTAGGCAAAATTATATTAGCATGGGATTAAAATGAGTTACTGCTTCTGCTGTACAATGAATGGCCTTACTTTACTTCATTTACCGTCCCAAGGAGCTAATTTCAGAGTCTTATTATATGTACAAACCTAGAAAAATAGCAGTAAACAACATTATTTTCATTGCCTTCAAGAAATAATCTATCCAATTTTTAGTGTTTCATTTTGTGGAAAAGTTATGTTTTTGGGAACCACACATGAAGGTAAATGTTACAACGTAAATGTCCTGGCAACTGTTCTCATAGCAATTTGGTTGAATAAAATGAAGAAAAAAGCGAATAAGTTATTGCTGAATGATGAGAAAAATCTCATGAATGTCATCTGCGTGAGGTTTTAAATATTGTTCATTCACCTAAATCTATAGTTATATGGATAGTATAGTTTTATTCCGAAAAAAAAAAAAAATTTTGAAAATTGACTGGAAAAGCATTGTCAACAAACCATAAACATTATTCAGGCTGTGGCCGTTTATTATTTTACTGCATTTATATACCATGATTAATGCATTGGATCACAGGTCTAATGCATGTTTTTGATTAACATTGGGCAAGCTGCAGATTTACTGCAGTATGTTTAAAGACACCACTTACCGCAGAGGTCTGTCAGGCTGGCTGTATCACTTCAAGTGGGTTTTAGGAGAACTTTATTCTCAGTTACAGTTAATTGAGATATTACTATTTTCATAGCTTATAAAAAAACTGTATTTCCTGATCTGTGACTTTCAAAAATACTTTTTGCTAACATTTTTTGCAGCATAAATAATTATAGTTATTTGCACGCGCCAGTAAAACTTTCAAGATCTCTCCTTAGTAAAATTCAGCAGGTTATTATTAGTTTATTAGTTTAAATAAACTGTTAGTTTATTTTCCAAACTGGCCTGGACAGTGTGTGAGATGATACTCAGTTATTACTGGCATTTTATGTATATTAAACGGAAACACGTGTGATGGAGGGCTTCATATGTATACATCGGTATATCCAACAAAAAGAAAAAAGCATAAATTTCATAACTGTTTGTTAGATATTGCAAGAATTTCTTGGCTAATGAGATTGCAAGTGCAGTTTAATTTATCTGTGTTGAAGTAGAGGAATTCAGAGGCAGAAGTTCAGAAATGGAGAGTGTCCATACATTGCTTTCCGAGATACATTTTCTTTTAGAAATTTCTGCTAGAATTTGAATGTGAAAATCAGTTCTCCGATGTGAAATCTGTAATTCATTAGGGTCTTCTTGTAAACATGCTGACTCTCAATACATGACTTGTTCGTGAAAGATGCTTAAGACCAGAATGATTTATATGGTTACATGCAAAAAACTATCTTAGCTGAGTGACTTGGTACATAAGAATAGAAGGAAAGTTTGCAACAGAGGTGGGATAACTTTTTGCCATTTCTGCATAAGACATTTAGCTGCATCTCCAAGCATATAAAGCAGGTAGGGTCTTTTACTGCAGTAAAACACAAAGAGAACATGCAATGATTGTGTAAAAGCTGGCATATCATGTTTCTCTTCGTGGTATGAAATACTTAACAGTCACGCTTACCTGTTTAAGACAGCTATCTGAAATAGCATATCTTGAGATATCTTCCTGAAGTTAACTGGAGTAAACTTTAAAAAAAAAATATTAGCAAATGAATGTAGTTAAAATTACCAGTCCAAATCCTCAACATATAACGTGCCATTAAATGCTAACCCCCAAAGCATCAATTCTAACAAAGCTCTAAGTAGAAATATCTTTGTCGCTAACCATTTGTTCCACTGGGGATTCTGCGACTGAGGCCTCCAAGTGGGAACGTGCCATTAATCGTAATGAACTTCAAGCACCTGCAGTCAAGGCATTTGCTATAGCTGTCAGTCAACTAGGCTTTCACTGATGAGCCCATTTATTCTTCTGCTCCAGTCATTGATCAAGCAACTTCTGATGCCATTTTATGAGTACCTTGTTGATACCACAGTAGATGTAATGATCTGCTTTTATGATTCATGCTGTTACTTCTAGTGACCTTTCGGTAATGTTTTATTCTTCCCAAAGAAGAGGATATTTTGTTAGCTATGGGGCCTTTATGATTAATGATGTGATCAGAGAACTGTCTGGAATATGAAACTATCTTGGTGTGAAGGAGGGGCTGCTTTATGTCATGAGACTTTTTTTGCTCGTTTTTTTGTAGCTGCAGGTATAAACCTCAGAATAAGTCTGCATCTGCCTAGTTGCACTTCAGGCAATGATTGTTTCTTATATTAAAAGCTATTCAGGAGCGGGACATTCTATCATGTCCTCTGAAAGAAAAGATGCAGTTCCACTCTCAAATTTGCTAAGGCCTGGAGGAGGTCCTGGGGTAGCTCAGGTGTTTTTAAACGATGTGTCCTCATGTTGGCCCTACCTGTGGTACCTCTATTTATAGGGGAGAGGAAAACGTGACCACTTATTACTCTCCAACTTCAAGTGAAATCTGCGTGGTTTTTTTATTATCTCTTTGGATCTTGCAGAAGGTTGTTATTTGAGTTCTGCCCTGGAACAAAACTTTGTTTCAAGGAGTCCAAGAGAGTCTGAAGAGATACTGCAGTATCCCATTTCAACAGTGCAGTATTCCAACATACTGCCTCCAGTGATGAAGGAACTGTTCTTCCTCCTTAGCTCAAATCTCGTTTTGCTTTCAACTTGCCCAAGTCTTTTCACTTAGCTTTAGGTTTTTGCCTGTCCACATTGCCTGTATTGTTCTTTCCAGATTCACTTTCCTCTTCTCTCCTGAGCAATTTTACTCTTTTCTCTAATTAGTGCTTATGCTAATCTATGAAACGTTTATAATAAGAAAGCTCCTCCAAACATGCAATCATAATGATGTGGGGTTTTTTAATGTAGCAAGACAGACATGAAAATAAGGATTTGCATACTTAGTTTGTCAAAATTATAAGCTAAGGCTTGTGTAAACTAGTAGCTCTTCTAGCAGTAGGAGAAAGCAATTCAGGCCATCTTAAAAAGATATTTCTTAAGAGCTGCTTAGATTAGAAAAGGAGAGAAGAGAAAAAGAAACAACAATTCTGCTGAAAATATTTATAATGTACAGAACAGAGGAGTTAGCTTGCTTCTTTCTCCCCCTTAGACATCTGTAATACAAATAAACAAACAAAAACCCAAACCAGTAATTCCATTTGTCCCAGCATCCCCTGAGTTTCTCCAGGCTGCAGTATCTTTACCTTAGCCGAGCTTCAGTCCGGTTGTTGGCTCTACATGACTAACCCTTTTACATGAGGACCACGTCTGCCTTTCCGGAGCCTGATGCCTGCGTGGTCAAAGACTGCATATCTGCATAATGTAGGGTGATGTAACATTACTGTAGTGTCACTTTTTAGTGCTGCTAATCTTATAGAGAAAGGGAATAAAAGAATATACTAAAGCAGCTCTTCATCTTTCTCTGTCCTATCTAGACTTTTCTGCAAATGTTTGTTTGAGACTCATGACAAATAAATTTTGATTTTTTTTTTTTTTTAAAGCTATGGTAAGTTTGTGCACCTCGTACTACTGAAATTTGGTGTTTCATTCCTTCCTGTTTTCAGTTGCTCTGTCTTCCTCCCGGTAGTAGTATTTGTTGGTAGCAGAGTATGATGCCAGCACAGAGCACTTAGAGCTGCATAAGTGAGCAACTTCAGTGCCAGCTGCAGGACTATTAGTCTTTAGGAATCTAATACTCTAAACCCCAGTGGAAACGATGACAGATTTCTTTGTAAGATAAAAGTTATGAACCTTCAAGGTAAAGCATGCATTGAATAAAGAACTAGTTAAAAATAAGATTGCAATTATGCACGAGAGGAGCAGTGTCTCTTTGGAGGAAATATTACTTGCATGTGCAAAAAGGTTAGAACATTTGTGTCTCTAACCTCTAATTTTTGTTTATGTGTACAATGCAGGCAGTTAAACAAGTACAAAAAGGGCTGTCCTCTTTCAGAAAGGAAAGAAAATAGGAGTAAAACAGTAGTAAAGAGCAGGGAAAAGAATCCCCAAAACTTTAATGTATGTTGACATTGAAATGCAGTGAGTAAGTTCAACAGTGTCATATTTAGAATGAGTCCATTTCTTTGCAATTTACGGGAAATGACACAGTGAGGTGAACAGGATTGAAGAAGATCAAGTATGCCTGATGTTCTCACAAAGATAATGGACTTTACTTAAAAGAAGTCTTCAACTCCAACAAAATACCCAGAAAAAAAATAGATAGCCAGGGAATATAGTACTTGACTTAAATATTTTCACATCTAAAATAAAGCATCTTAAGCCAAGAACAGTTCAACCACCTATGAATATGTTATTCCTAGAAACAGGTATAATAAAGGAGGGTTAGATTAAAGGGAGCATAATTAACATTTAATTTATTCTTCTCCAGACTTTCCTGAGCCCGCACATAGTAACACTGAATTGTGAGCTAGGCAATAAAGGGCTCCTCTTGTAAAGTTTTCTGCAGTGAGGATGCAGGTGCTCATTATCTCTAAAATTACTTTATGGAACTGAATTCGCATTTCCTACTAATTTGGCTTTCTTTAAACATGAATAACTTGAATCAAAGCAATAGTAGGAAACGTGGTGGTTTTTGCCAAGGCTTGCAATTCAGTGAGGTTAATGACAGTAGTACTGCTTTATTCAAGAAATGAGTTTGCCCTTAAGTTAGAATAAGAATTCTTCAAAAGAGATGCTTCAAAAGACCTAGGTAACTTTTCTTCCTATCAATCATTGGCACTTGTTACAGAGGAACTGATGATCTTTAAAACGTTTATTAACATCCATATCAGGTAAGGATATACTGTCTGCATTTTTAGAAAGGAAAAAATGGATACAGATTCTTAAAACTGTTTAGGTAGATAACCCGAAGTAATCTATAGCATCTGAATAACTTTAAGGCCTGGGTTTGTGTAAGTTGTCCAAGATAGAATAGGAAATTTGTGAAATAACAGAAGTCCAAGTTTGAGTCTCAGGCCAACACTCTGGGCAATGGACCATCCTTGCCCTGCAGAACTCCTATGGCTACAGAGTAACAGACTTCTCTGTGTGAAGATGACATTCTGATGCTACCAGTGTCAGTAAGAAATGTGCTTTTTTCACACTTTCCTCTGAAGTATTTATTTAGTAAACTGTATAAATATTTATGAGTAAACTGTATAAATATTATTTATACATATCTAGAATTTCTTGCAGTAGTCAGGAAGAATGACTTTTTAATTCCATCTGTAAAAGGCTATGTCAGTATGGGCTTAGAAGCAAGAAGGAATGTAGAAAATATAATGTGACTAATTTAAAATGTGACTTCCTCAGTTTTGCCAAAGGAAGGGTTAAAATAGTTTTTGAACAGCAGACATAGAAGTCAAGTATGTAACATAATAAGAATAATCGAGTCATGTCATTCCTTTTATCAGTAATAACAGGCAATGAAATCTTGATCTGTATCTTTCAATATTCATCCCTAAGCTGTGCAGTGTGCAATATCTAAAATTAATACTGATACAAGAGATAAGCTTTGAAAAGTTAAAGCAACTGATATCAAAATTATTAGGAAATTGTACCAGACATTTGTGGGATGAAGTTTATTGGTAGCTACTTTCTACACATGTACCCTTCTGCAATTTTATATACTGCCTACCAGACTGAATTGTCTAAAAAATGTAATTTGGTTCGTGTATCTGCAAGTGAGAATGAAAGAAAACCCGCCCAAAAAATTCAAATATTATTAGTGCCTCTTTGCAGAGTCCGTACTGGAATATATATCTAACTTTGTTAAAATTATGCATCAGTAAAATCCTTGTAAGCATTGAAATTGTGCCAGTAGTGCAACTTCTACAGAAGGTCCAGTGAGTGATCATTTTCTCCTCAGATACACTTACTGGATTAGCATGGAAAGTACTGTATCGTTTGATTTTGATACATTTAGAATAGAGTTCTCTTTAGCAATATTTTAAATGAAACATTGGCACCACTAATAAGAAATCCATACAATTGTCACAAAAAGCCCATAACTAAAGAAAATATGAAGTGGAGAAAAGCTGAATTTCATGCACTGGAGAACAGAACAATAATAAGCTGCTTCAGAGAGAAGACTGAATTAATGATAAACGCAGGTCTGAAAAAGTGCGTTTACTTTGTAAGGAGGTGATTGTTGTACATGGCATTTAGCCTCCAGTTCAGCACAAACTAGAAAAGCACACGCTGACCTTCTTGTTGTGGGGTGCTGTGTTAGGTTCTGCGGGGCTTTGCCCATTATGGATGTACTTTGGTATGCCAAAATGAAGCCCCGTATGGGGTATTTATGTGTTGTTCCCTCATCCAGTTCTAGTGTTTCAATGTGAAAGTATGTGATACTAAAATTTGGTAAAACTGCTGTTGCTCAAGTGAGCAGGACAAACACAATGATCCCATTTTTTTGTCATAGATTTGCATTTCACATAGATACTTGTGCAGTTCAGTGTAAGTGCCAGAGGTGGTCTTGTTGTATGTGTAATGGTAACAGTATGGAAAAGGGTGGTAAAGGGAGAGGACAAGTTTAATCTGCCCTGAAAATAGAGAAAGCTCCTAAGATACCACTGAACTTATAGCTGTTGGTTTTTTTATTTGATGTGTGGTCTTTCACCATTTCTTCTCAAATCTGCCGACACCAGCAATTTTCCTGCGTAGCAGTTACAAATGTACTTCTCGCCATATCATAAATATCAACAGGCAAATAATATGTTGTGCTTCTAATAAATGTGCGTGACCATTCTGCTAACAACTTCATACACAGCTGACACTGAAGAGTCCCTGTTCCCATACCAAAGAGTTGTCATAAGGGATGTAGATATATTTGTCTCTTCGCTTTTGAGCTGATGAATATATTTTTCCTCTCAGGATCTGCAAAGCTGGAATATGCTCTTTTTCCTGCTTTATTAATCCAGTTTCTCATTGATATTTACAAATACAGGTATCCAAAACAGTTTAACAAGCTGCATCACTTAGGAAAATTGTTTCCACCTCTTTCCCGTGCATCTGGAAATTTTCAGTTGGAAATATCCCCTTTTTTTACTATTTGTGGTTTACTGTTGCACCTTGCTGAATGTTTGGCTGTTATGAAAACGGCATGAAAACAAGTAGCTCAACAAGCTGGGATCAGCTGCTGAATTAAGGAAAGTGCACGCAGCAGACTTCCCAGTGCTGTACTGGCATTTCGTCTGAGCTTAGGTTCAACTGAAAATCTTGTGCTTTAGTCTTAAAGCTTTTGCAAGGTATTTCAAAGGCCATCCCTCAGCAATCTGCTGTAACAGCTGTGATAAACACTGCAGAGGACCTTTGCAGAACAACTACTACAGGAGATGAAGAGGCAAAGTTTAATTATGCTTAAAGTTAGGAATTATCTTACGCAGGATTTTTAACTCCGAATTTCTTCACAATGTAATGTTTTTTTCAAGTTATTTCTCACTGAAAACTTTCAGGTTATCCTAACAGAAATGACGCAAAATATAGGGAAGGCTGTCATACGTTGACCTGTGCTTTTAAAAAATTTGTGAAATTAAAATGCTAGGAATATTTAAGATATTAGATTCCTACATAGATAGATGTAGTAAAGTGCCTATAATAAAAAAGTACCTATTTTAATTCTTATAAAATTAGCATGGCTAGTTACATTTCTCCATTCTAAGTCTTTGGAGGCAGTATTAGAACCAGTTCTTTCTCTAAAGTGGAAAGTAATAGTCTTTGATCTGTTGTGATCCATGGGAACTAATATTACTGCTCATTGCACATAAGGAGGAGGGACTTCCCATCTGTAAAATATTTTTTCTTCTACACATAAGACTTTAAGATTCAGCTTGACTTTGGGGACCTTTTTAAGATATTTACCATGCTTATATTTTGAAAATATGTATTTTTCTTGATTTTTCTCAAACATCAGTATGCCTACCCCTGTCTCTCTGAGACTAAATTCCTTCTGATACAGAAGGGATAAAGCAGCAGCAAACAAGACAGTCTCACAAATACATAATGAGATAATTTATGAAAGCGAACAGCCCACATCAGAAAATACAAGAAATGTTCCAGCTCTACCGGAAACACAAAAAAATGTGGCAATTGTCATACTTGCTGCATGTTGGTTTTGGTTCCATAATACAGTTGAGGAAGTTCATGTTATCTTAGTGGCAGCGGATATTGTTGCAGCTTTGCTCCTCTTTAATACGGAGGAGCCAGAGTCCTTTCTAGTCACTGAGCTAATTGGGGTTCATGGCTAATTGGCATTGCCGCAGTGGCTCAGACCATTGGAATATGTCAGCAAATCTGATCTTCCATGTCTCTGATGTTGGAATGAATCTGGTATAATCTCCCCTATATGAAGTCGCCCCTGTGCATCTGAAATCGGAAGCTATTTGTTTGGATATTGATTGGTTTTCATTAGTATTGACTATACAGAGCTATCTGTACAGCTTCTGCTTTTTTAGGAGACTAATAAATACTAACAGTAAGAGGTATAGTTTAATGTACACATCTCTTACAGATACTAAAATACTGCTAAATTAAAACCTACAGCATTACATTTTAAAAGGTTAAATGAATTTCACTTAAACAGCTTATGTGTTCAGAAGTGAAACTTGCTTCCAAATTAGAACCTTGGTGTTGTTTACAGCCTCCATAGCTGCACACCCTGCTGCCCACACTTGTTCTGTGGCCCTTTTCTTGTCTGTCCTTCTGTCCCATCTCATCACTCTCCTGTGCTCAGGTCAGGGGTGCGGGTCACTAGGCCACCAGAACTGCTCTGTCTTCCACCCTTGCTGTGTTGAAGCCCCGGCTTTAATTTGCAGTTTGTATGTGCCACCTGTGCTACGCCAGGAAGAATTTTTCTCTCTGAACAGCTGGTGGTGGGGAGCAGAGTTCCACTTAATGTGAGATCAGGCATTCGTTTGCTGCTTTTCACTATGTTATGTCAAAAATACTTTGAGTGGAGCAGGTCCCTAGGAATCGGATATTTCCTCAGGCCTTCTGGTTAGCTGGTTTGGCTAGGAAGAGGGGTGTGCTACAGCAGAAATATGAGCTGTACAAGGTCTGGCAGTTGGAATGGAAGAACTTTTATTTTGCTGTGATGGATGATTGGTGTTTCAGATTCAGATCTGCTTTTAGGTTATGTTTGGAATTATCTTTGCATTCCATGTTTCACCCACATCATGAAATCTTACATTGCTCTCTGTCTTTCCTTTAAATCATTATGCATGCTGGTCTTTCTCTCGCTAGTATGATTTTTCTTTAATTATAACATTAAAACTTGATTTTTGTATTACTTTATTCATTATTTAATGTTAATAAATATTGGTGAGATAAGAATCATGAACAGAGAGACTGGAATGCTGAGCTCTAACAGCTACTCATATAATAAACTTAGGCCTCGGTAGGATGGTGGAGTACTTGAGAGCTTAAATTGCGCAGCCTGAAGTCATCTTCCTAGTCCCCTCCAGATCTGAGGGACTGCATTGGAGTTGACTATGAAATTCTCATGCCTTATGGCAGGGAAATGGATCCCTGTTGCTATTCCTACCAGAACCCAAACACCTACAGACCACAGTGGAAATTTTCTTTCTTTGAGAACAGGGCCAGAAAAATTCTTATACTGTGAGACAATGCAAGAACTGAGGTTTGACACAGAAAACATACTTAAGTTAGAAATGGAAATGAAGGTACTTAGCCATTAAACAGCCCCTGGAGCTATAACAAACCCAGAAATAGATGCCTTTATATCACTAAGTA
>KZ507913.1:36696-48927 GCA_002844005.1 Limosa lapponica baueri | reverse complement strand
ATTCTTTCACTCTGAATTCAAATAAAAGAGAAAAAAATGGTTGGAGAAAATACAAGGTGACTGATTTTTTTGAAGAATCCCTGTACAGAGCAGTAGGGGAAAAGACTTCTAGAAGATAAGACTTGAGTGTAAGAAGTGATAATCAATCTGCAGCTCCTATATTTGCTCAGTCTAGATGACCAAGACCTTTCCAGTCACATAATGCAGCTGCAGTTACCCAGTCTCTACATCTAGAGTACAAGCATATTTAGCCTTTAGGTCTAAACCCAAGGAATTCTCAAGAGTATTGAGGAAACTGAGGTTAAGAAATGTGTATAGCTGTGGTTTGCTTTTGCGCGTGTGTGTGCCTTTCTTTAAAGAAGATGAGATCAGCTCTAAATTTAAAATTTATTTATTTAAAATTAATTTCCACTATTTTGTGTCTCCAGTGTGACTGTAAGGATGCCTATGAAGTGTGCACTGGTAAGTGTGAGCCTCAGGAATTGGGGTAGCCTGTAGGCTCCTTGAGCAAGTAGCCTGTGAGTCCTATTGCTGTGAAGGTGTAACTGGTAAAAAGCCCATGCCAAGAAAATGTAGGAGAGGCTAAGAAAAGAATCAATACCGTAGTCAATCCAATCCAAGTAAACCGAACAATTAAGAATTCAACTTGTAATACTCAGAACGTAAGTATTTTGCAGGGTCAGCAGGAGGAAGCTTAATCAGACCTGTGACATTGTCCTGTACCTTATCAGACCTTTGACTTGCTGGGCAGACTGGCATATGATTGGGGGAGGACAAGAGCCCACCTTAGCTCTCTGTCTTCAATTGTTTCATTGCTACCCATCTGACTGTGGCAACAATAAGATACTGCTTTGTCAGTCTGTGCCTCCTCCCTCCCCTCTTTTTGGGATAAATTCCGGTAGAAATACAGGGACAAGGATGTACCAGGTGCAAAGAAAGGAATATTTTTGGAGTTTTGGTGGTTGGTCTTACATATCTGTGCAAGGATATAAAATAATGTCACTAGACTACTGAGGGGGGATTTTACCACCCTATTTTGCAGATCCAAAGTACTCAAAAGTTCAGATAGTGAAAGCAAATGTATGGCATGTTGTTGGCTATGTGTTAATGACTTGTCTCTGCCCATCTTTGGCTTGAGTCATACTATACAGCAAACATAAATCGTGTCAATCTTCAAATTTTTAGACAGAGATTAAATTTGGATAGATGGGGAGAACTAGACAGTACTGAGGTTGATATAATTTTGGAAGGTGCATCAAGGAGACAGATATTTGTGCCTGAATGGACTTGAATGAAAGTTAAAAAAAAAAAAGTGTTTTTGAGTAGGACTGGTCATTCTGCATTGCTATGACAGGGGCTTTAGGCAGTTATGGCTGTACTATGGTTAAAAGATCCTATGCTAACTTCTCTAGTTCATGCACACTGGTTCCTCAGGAGAAGTTTTTGGCCTTCATGGACCCCATTGCACTGCTTTGAGGCTAAAGAATCAAGGAAATATGTGCCTTTTCCTGTCATAACTGATATCTTTATTCTGCCCTTTACTTAATTATGCATATATCACCACCTCTGGCCTAAATATTTTGATGTCTGACTGAGTAAATTCCATTTCTACAAGACAATATTCTGTATTTTCAAGATACAATAATTGAAAGTTAAGTTTTCTTTTGAAATTAAAATATTTGTCTTCTACAGTTGGTGTTGTATGCATGTTGCTTTCTACCCTTGTCAAGCATTAGGGAAGAGGAGGATGTCTGTGATCTTCCTGGTTTTGTACAATATTTCACAACATCTGTTTAAGGACAAAGGAGAAAAACAAAAAGAAATTTCTTATTTCTGTCAAGGGCTATTGCTTGTCTTCTGAGCACAATGTTAGGTGTTTTATATGCGTAAATTATAATCATCATGTAAGTAACTGAGGAAAGGCGTTCTGAATAACTTTGCAAAAGCATGTTATTTTCTTTTGTTAGGGCAATTCTGATGCATGCTATTAACAATACGTGATGAAAAGCTTAAAGAAAATATAGACAGAAAGGGAGCCTGGCCTTATTAAGCTATCTCTGTCTGTGATATTTCTGATTACTCTACATGTGGTAATACAGATGAATTTAACATATCATTAGGATTAATTCATTCTCTTGGGTCTGCTTTGTGTCTTACAATCTTTTATCAAATGGTTTTGGGTCAGGATACTACCATTATCAACACACATTGGCTTTGAATTGGTCATTGGTTCAATTTTACCTTTTGAGTGTATCAAAGGCCAGTTAATAATAAATAGACTTAAATCAAGAAGTAATTCTACTCTTCCCATCTCTTCCTCCTCACTTATCTGTCTGTATGCTTAATGCTTCAAGCTGACAATGACAGGAATAGAAACTCAAACTCTGCCATTATTATACAGTTCCAGCCCCAACCTAAATGGTACTACTGTGTTTCTTGCTGAGTTAGGTTCTCTTGAAAGAGTTAGGGTAGTGTTCTTTTGAATGCCAAATCAATACCAATAACCTGTTGAGCTCTGGAGCTCAGGCAGGCTATGACAAAAGCTGTTTTATTCTTGGTGACTTGTTCTTAACAATCTGTGGTTCATAAAGAAGCTCTGGCCTAAGCTTGTAGAATTTTTTCAGGATAGAAACTGCTCATTATATGTTTTATAGTGGTTAGACTTTCCCATGTAGCTCTGGATACTATAGTGCCTACAGAAAGGGATTGCATTTTAAGTTTAGCAGAGGAAGAGGTGGTGGTTGTTCCTTTCAAGTCACTTTAACACAGAGCACTTCCTACAGCAAAGTTATATTTCCATTGTTGAGAAAACTGTTATGTCTAGTTATATGCAGTGTCAGTTTAATATGCTGGAAGAAAGGCAAAAAAAAATTACTGAAGGAAAAAATGTAACGGTATTCAAAAACTCAAACTAAGTGGGGCTCTGTTTTTAATTGGAAAAGGATTTGGAGAATAAAACTTTACCACAATATGTATGATTGTATAAAAATAAATCATAAAAAGCCTTTTTGAGTGATCTTAGAAATATTTTCATGTCTGCATGAAAATGCAGACAAATTTTCATATCTGCAGGCAAATCTTTGTGAGGGTGAATAGAAATTGTAGGATGATTTTTGTAAAAGCATGCAAGTCTCTTCACTGTACAGTTACTCTGGATTCATGCTACTGTAGCCCTACCGTTTTCAAAGTACAGGAAGCTTAATATACTGTTTGTACTAAGGGTGCTTCCTGTCCTTTTTGGCATTTCAGCAAGAAAGGCATGGTCATTCCTGGATGGTTAACTAATTCACTGTATAAACAATAAAAATAGTAGAAAATATGATTACAGTTGTACGTCCCTTCTGACACTAGAATCCCTGGTGTATGCAGCATTGGGTGAGACCCTTCACGTTGATCACGGCACGCTGCACAGATCCCATCTGTGGCGAGGTTCACCAATTTCACTGTTCTTCACATCTTTAGACAATTCTTCCAAGTGAACAAAGCTGTCAGTCTTTTACCTTTACAATACTGAACTTTCCGGTACACCGAAGTGCGATGAGCATTATGCTCTTACACATCTCCATAGGAACAAGTTCTTACAAGCAGTACACTTGGTATTGTTTAAGGCAACGCGTACTAACGTCACGGTACGCTTAGGATCACTCACACTAATGTACAGATCTCTACAATCGAGGAACATGGTTAAATCTCTGCCTAGATTCTGCCTGAAATCACTAACTCCTTGTTACAGTGGCTTCTGCCCACTGCATACTGTAATATTATCATGCAGAGAATAACAAACATTATACGTTCATAAAAGCAAAAATTATCTTAGCAATGCATAAACTCATGAGTTTGACCTCAGTGATATGGAAAGACTCTAGGTTTTGAATGAAAGAGTAATCGAGGTTTCAGAGGTAAACGGAAATGGAATAACATGCAGTATGGTTTCATCAAGTGCAGGTTTTATCAAACTAATTTAATATCTTGATAAGATAGCTGACTTCTTAAACAAGGGTAATGCAATGAACCTAATCTGTCTAAATTTAAGCAAAGTATTTGATATAGTTCCCCAAGGGAAATTATTATTAAGGAACGAGAAAATGGGGATTAATTCAAAAACTGTGAGGTGTATAAAAAGCTTGCTAGAGTAGAAGCTTCAGTGAATTATATTGAAAGAAAAGTTACCAGACTGGAGAGAAGTTACTAGTGCTTTTTCTCAAGGTTTGGTCTGGAGAGCAATCCTGTCTAATATTTCAATTAGTGACCTTGGTACAAGAACGAGGTGGGTACAATTATAAAATTTGTGGCTGACACAAAGTCAGAAAGTATTACCAATTTTGGAGGACGACTGGGTCATAATTTAGGAAGGATTAGATGGATTTAAGGGAATAATTCTTTCTGAATTATGATCCAGTCTTCTTCTAAGACTTTCTCATTTTGCCATCCACAAATTTTATATCACCTCATAGACTTGACTAATAGAAATGGAATGAAGTTTAATTGTACAAAGTCAAACACATAGAGACTAATTAAAATAACTTTTGCTATGAGATGGAACCTTATAATTTGAAGTTGGCTGTTTCATAGGTAGTGATATGCTGGAGATGAATAATGAGGGTATATGTCTGGTTACATCTACCATGCTAGGGTCTAGAGTTGATGAACTGAGCTTCCATCTAATCCTATGCATCCACACAGGTGAGAGAAAAGTCTGTTCTGCGAGGGACAATGGCTACAAAAATGAAAACCCCATGTGCTTTAGCAGGACTGTAACTAGTCAGTTAACAACTAGTGTAACCTTTGGTTAGTCCAAGAAGTACCTTATTCTGAGTATACTATTTGGGAAGCACAAATAAGCTGCAGCTCAATTATGCTGTTAATCAGACTCATGATGACTGTAACATAAATCATTTCAACATTCCTTTCCATGGCTGACATTGTCAGAGTCTTTTATGATATATGTAACCATGTTTTTTGTACTTAAGTTGGTGGCTGAGAGGTTACCCTTGCAATTTTGAGGTTAACAGAAGATTTTGTGGGGGGAAAAAAGTTAATCTATTTTTTAATATATTTTTTTTTTAAAAGATGAAAATCCATGCCAACAGTGGTTTGCCATAGTTGCTGGCCTCAATAGGTGAGCTGTCTTTATGTTTTCACTGATTAGGGAAAAATGCATCTAAATCAGGAGTTCAGTTGTGGGGTCTTATTTAATGAGAATGTTATAGAAAACTGCTTTTAAAAAGTAACATTTCCTTTCAGTAATGATTTCATAGTGTTATTTGTGGCTGGTTAGTTTTTCTTAAGCAAGTGCCAGTGTGAAGATTACATTACACTATTAGAAAAGCCTGTATATTGTTAAGAATGAATGTTAACAAATAGCTCTCACGTTCCCTTTCAGTCATGGTAAGACATGGTATTTGAGTGAGGGAGGAAGAGTAATAAGAACCTGGTTATTTTTAGGCAGACCCAGGCCCACAGATATTGATGAGAACTTCGCTAATTTTTTAATAAGGCTTTCAGTCTTCCAGAATACTGACTTTGGTAACTGGAAACCTATGTTTACCAAAGATGTAGGAATGCATGATCTCTTGTTCTTAATCTAATTCTGATGTTCTATTGATTTGAGAGTACTTGAAATGATGTAGAATGAATTTTTAAAATGAACATGTGGTAATCACTCATAAACTGGTTGCTTCTCAGGTCCTAACATTCATAATGCTGCTTGTAAAAGTTTAAAAACTGCTATGGCTATGATGACTTTTTTGCCTGTCTGCTGTGTTTTGATAGGTGTCTAAAAGCCTATTATTTATATATTTTTAAAAAGTCTGCTGATGTTTATTGTTCAGTATTTGGTATCGTCAAGTTTTTGGGTTTACAGTAAGGCCACAGACATTTAGCAACCTGTGTTCTAGAAAGGCCTGAGCTGTGAAAAGGTCAAATTGCAATGAAGTCCACCAGTAAATGTAAAAAAAAGTCTGCCAGTAAAACCTAACGCACACCAACATGTACTAGTGAATTATTTTGACAATACACAGTAGATAACTAGGAAGCCATTGTCTGTATAATCCTCACAAAATTCTCATTGAATTCCAGTTTTACTGCTAACCATTAAAAATAAGTGCCCAAGAGCTCTGATAAAGCTAGAAAGTCAAACACTGAGAAGTCAGAAAATGCCACACCGAAGTGAAATTTGTGTATATAAACTGAGGTATTTCTAAAAGTAAAAATTTGATCAAGTGTATGCAGTTTACCATGGGAACAAGCTCAGACTTGGTATCAGAAATGCTGCCTTGCTGAATTTCATTCTGTGCTCCAATAGTGGCACTGCTCAGGATCCTCCAAAAGAATTCTTACAACCAAATGAAAACACTGTAAATTGTTGATAACATGTCCATAGAAATGGAAAGACCATGTTTTGACCTTCAAAGGAAATCCTCCCAAAACCCAAAGAAAATTCAGAAAACTTTGCCCTGCATTGTTAATCTTTTAGAACACACTGGAATTTGGAATATGATAATGAAAAGGACTAAGTAATCTCTGACAAAGTTATCTCAAACATCTATAATGGTATAATACAGGCCATTACTACTGCTGTAAGCATTGTATTGGGTACTGCTATAAAAGCTAACTGGTTATATAAAGGTTTTTATAAGGTTCTAAATTAGGCCATTATCTGAATGTACATGTTAAGGAGTAGGTATTCGATAGGGTATATTGCATTTCTACATCATAAATTTTTATCCATCACATCGACATACATTATATTAACAAATGTAAGATTTCTCAAAGCTTTTTGAGATATTTGGTCAGGTTATAGTCTGGTAAATCGTTCACACAAGCTATTCCACTGACCTGAATAGAGCTATTTCAATGAGAAACTGCTCATCAGGGTCAATAATGTGATCACGGTATAGCTTATAAATTACAAGAATTTTAATATTGCTAGGGTAGTTAATTAAGATTAGAAATGCAAATTTTAATAGCAAGCATAACTGGAATTATGCAGTAGTGAAGTAAATTTTGGATTTGTTTAATCCCTTTCATCAGAAGACCAGAGAAAGTAGGGTTTTGTATCGATACCTTCTAGAAATGATTACGGTGTACTGGTGGCTTTGAACAATCAAAACAGCCAAGGTATTTCTGAGACTTTGAGAAGCTGGAACGTAGCTCTTAGGTAACGGGACAAAATGCACTCTAACCTATCCAGGGATATTCCAGTCAGAAGGGGAACTGGGTTCTGAAGGTAGGGCTGCCTCAGAGAAAACTTGGCACTAGAAACAAGTGCCCTCCAGCTTTGTTAGTGTTCCTGCTCCCTGCTGGAGATGCTGAGGGTCTCAGGCACAGTGACTGTCAAACTCTCTTTGGAAAAGTGCCAAAACTTTTTTGTTTCTATATTTCTATATTGTGTTTCTATACTCTGTTTATATCTCTAGGATATAAAAATACTGTGTTATTGGATTAATATATCAAAATATGGGAACATTAGGAATCTATAAGAATTCATTTTCTCTCTTATTATTTAATTCCTTCTGGATCATAAATAATAGCAATACAGAGACCTGATCAGAGTTTGGGGCTAAAATGAATCCAACCTACTTTTCTTCTGAGTGTGGCTAATACAATCTAATATGCTATCAAAGTGAAAAAGGTATTCCATAGGAACAGGCTCTGTATTTAGAATGTGACTATAGGTGCACGATCTGCTGAGGTAGCTCTCTGCTCTTTGAGACAATCATAGATATTGCCAAATTAAAATATTGGCATTAACAATTTGAGCAATTAACAATTTTCCTCCAGTAAATACCTCCTACCTTGTATTTTTTAGTCGGTGACCATGTGTCCTCGTTTGAGGTAAAACAGAACCAATATTTTTTCCCATAATTTTCCGTTTGAGCTGAGCCTCTTTTAACTAACTGAACTCTCTGAAGTTAAAGGTGTAGTTTTAAGACAATAGTCCACTTCCAGAGTGATAAAATCTAATGTTTGTAATTAATACTAAAGGATGGTACGCAGAGAGGCTCTCATTTATACTTATTGCTATAACAGCCAAGGTCAGCTAACTTTATTTGCCCTGTTGGAGGGTCAGAAGTGGAAAGGCGTAGAGGTGTCTCACCTGCGGGGAGGGGTGGACAGGGGACCCAAAACTGACTAATGGTGTATTCCACCCCATCTGCCCCATGCTCAGTATAAAAGCTGAGGGATCAAAGGGTCAGCCTTCTTTCTTCAGTGGCCGGTGTCTGAGGAGTACTCTGTTCATCTGCCTTTGATCCTGATCTGAGCATTCCTGAATCCAGATCGGGAATCCAGCTCCCGTCTGTCATTGGATCCAGTCTGGGACTTCCCCAGTGCCTGCCAGTGATGTGATCATCATCCTTGGGAGCTCAATATGGTTTTGTATATATTTAGTTATTTTATTTTTATTATTTTATTAATATTGTCATTAGTTTAGTGGGTTTTTTTAAACTCGTGTCTCTTTTCTCTCTTGTCCTTCTCTCCCTGAAGGGAGATGCTCTCCCTTCTCTGAAGTGGAGAGGAGTAAAAGAGTGTGTCATTCATTTTAGCGGCCAGCCCAGCTCAAACCACAAGAGCCTGATTTTTATGTAGAAGTCAGGGCATTCTTGGTGCTGAATTCCTTCAGTCTTTGAGTTTATCCACCATACAGCCATCCTTGCAGGTTTTCTACATGCAGTAATTCCTCTCTCAAGTTCAAGAGGTTTGAAACAAGACAGGTTTGGAGAGTCTTCAGTCCCAAGGACTTCTCATATTTAAGTATTCCTAAAGCTGTAGTGTATTAGAATAAGCAGTAACAGGTGCTGAAGAGGAATTTTTTTTTTTTCAGTTCTGAATATGAAAGTAGAGTATTTCCTTTGGGACGATTAAATTCAACCTCCTTACTGAATATTTTGGATCTAAATATCAGCAATGATGGCTGACTTTTTTTTTTTTTTACGTAGGTAAGATGCAAAATTTTTAAATGTGCCTTTCTGGAAAGATGATTAGTATATGTGGCCATTGTTTCAAACTGCATAAGCGGTAGTCACCACGCTTTACATAGCTAGACTTAGAGCCAAAGGGAAAATTCTGAAAGAAAAACTTGAGGGATTCAGTTTTTTTTCCCATGTCATTGTTTTGCACCAGCATGTGATGGTTTGTTATGATCCCAGTAAAAAAAAGGCACTTGGACTCTGTAAAGTATCACTTAGAATGCTATTTACAGAAAAAGAGAGTAGTATATAAAGTCTTACATCCCTTTGGATACTGGGAACCTTAAATTGTGTGAGATGAGATGGGCTTCCAGCCAGGGTGCAGCACACCAGGCATATCCCATCTGTGGAAAATTTGCCCATAAATTTGTTTTTTTTGAGATCTTACAGGATTTTCTTAGAAGATAACAATTCTATTAATTATTTCTACTGTCAAACAAAAAGTATGTTCACATGAGAACTTGTTGTGGCACTTTTAGATAAAGGCAAGGGCATGCAGGTGGTGTAATCACTGGTACTGAGTGGGAGCTGCCTACAGCCTCCTCTGTTACAATTACCTGGCTAAGTTTATTCTGCAGCACAACACAAACCTGAAGGTCAAGCTGTATGTGTAGCATAGCACAGCCTGTGCCTCCTTGGGTTAAACTGTTAAGTGAATCACTACCTCCTTGATTTACAATGGCCTGGTTAGCATCACTACAGTGATGAATTTTGATTTTCACAGATCTTCTCTCTCTACCCAGAGGGACCAGTCCAGTGAATTTAGACTTAAAAATATAACAGCCTTTTATTGAAATTAGTATTAGGTATCTGCTGTCATATTGGACAGTGACTTCAGTGCGTTTTTAAATTTATTTCAGGTGGAATGTATACTATTGGGCATTGTTCAAGTGTCCTCTAAATTTTAGAACATTTAAATACCACTGTTCTTTGAATACTTATATACCTTCCCCTTTTTAGAAGGGTAGATATAGCCAAGGAAAAATACATCACTCAATTCCAGAACTGCTGGTAGTTACTAGTCCCTTTAGGAACAGAACAGAGCGTGGATCTCTTTGCTATGTATGAATGTACTTCATGGAAAAATACTATAATTGAGCTGATAAATTTAGTGCTGCCAATGTAGTTCATACCTTGGTCATTCTAGGTAGCCTTGAAGAAACAGTACTTACATTATTCTCTTACCATGCAGTGGGCTCATTGTATCACTGTATACAGTACTGTAAAGAGATGATAACACCAATCTCAATAGATACTCATACCACTTGTACGTGAAGGAATTGCTGTGGGAGGCAAGACAAGCATCACCTCAAATAACCACAGCTGACATAGGATGAGAGTCCGTATTTGGCTGATGTGTTTGTAGGAGTTTCATTCCCATAGTATCTAACAACAGTAGCAAGTTTTATAGATTTGTCCCCAGGACAGTCTTGTGAGCTGCCTAAATTTAGTTAGACTTCATAACTGGGGTTAATCAAGCCAGTTAATAATCTATGTGCTGAAGTAGAGAAGAACCAGCCAATCTAATTACCAGAGCCAAATAATGGTGCAGTAAAAAGGGACACCAAAAGGGAGTATTCTTTCCCTAGGTTTTGGCAGCTGCTGCTGTTGTTTAAGACAGGAATAGGACTGGTGGACTGTGACTTTCTTAATCTTTTAAAGTTAAAAATACAATTTTGCATTATTATATATTGATTGTTAGACAGTTGAGCTATTTATTTATTTTAGATGGACCTTTTTGGAGTTTTGGTGTCTATTAAGGGCTTCACCTTATGAGCAATGCATTAACTTTTCAAATCCCCCTCCCTTTCAGTTGCTAATGTGAGGGTACATGCAACTCAAATAGTCTGAAATATTTACTGGAGAGACCGTGGACTTGCACATCCACATTGTATTGTATATGCCCTGAGATGGTTTTAAAATAAGCTTCTGTATTTCTGCATTGAAGTCCTGAGAATGGTATCCTACTTGTTTAACCATGTAACTCTGACAGAATACTTTTTTATTAGCATGGGTCATTCCAGAATTTCTGTGTGAGAATAAGGAAATAGTTTGTCTTGTGAAGCCTGGAAAAGCTAATAAAATTTGTAGTAAGCTTGGGGGGGTGGGAGAGGACGGGAAAGAAAAGTTTATTTATGTTTTGAAGTTACTTTATATTGAATGTATCTCACATATAATAAAGGTTGTAGTCATTCCTCTGAAACTGTACTGGAGATGATGCCCATTACCTATTAACTGTCAAAATCTTACATATGATTGGCAGCTTCAAAACAATGTATAAAACTAATTTCTCTGACAGTTTGCTCCCTAATTATTAATCCAAAACGATAGCTTTACGCTGACTAACTTTCATCCACCAAAATCTTTTTGTACAAACACTGGGGAAAAAGGTGCTGTATCAACCAGTGAAAGAAAAAGATGTTTCCCTTGAACAAAATAAAATTAAAAAAATAATCTAATTTATCGGTATATAACTACATGAGCACACGTGCCTGAGGGCTGGAGTTAGATAAGGTTGTTCTCATTATTACTGTCATAGCTCCTTTCAATTCAGCATATTTTTCAGGAGGGAATGAGAAGGCTCTCTGGGGCTCTAATGGATATGTGAACAGCTTTGTACTTTTGGAAACAGCAGTTTGTAATTGGATGGTTCTCCACATAGAATTGCTTTGGTGTAATCTGAAAATGCCTAGGTGGCATTTGTGTTCATCTCACGGAATTTGACATAGTTGTCAGGTTTTGACTGGGGTAACAGAGAAAGTACATCTGCCCTGCAAAGTGGAGGGCTTGGGTAGTGAAGTTCCCATGTCTGTGCACTGTGTTTTGCTAAAGTTCAGTGTTATGGGTCAGTTTTCTGAGAGCAAAGGTCCTAATGTTAAAAAGGGAATCAATTCTTGTCACTAGAAGTGGAAAAACTTTACTGAGTTTCATTTCACAAAGGTATAGCTCAGCATAGGCATAAAATTGCACAAGTGTTTGGCCTGTAAGAATTTTATGTTTTACAATTACTTATGCTAACAACTGGGGGGAGATGCCGTCCTACAGAAGTCCTACCGATTGGCTGTTTACCATGGATGTAGCGGGAAAACAAGGAATTAAGAGATCTGGATTCTGTGTCTTCTATGGACTCAGTATGGTACTGGGCAGGCACCTCACTTTCACGGTCATCTGTAAAATGGGAAAGATTATATGTCTTTGTAAAGGACTTTGAGATATACGTGCTATCAAAGTGCAAGATATTTTTACTGACAAATTAAAGGGC
>KZ507913.1:18022-32594 GCA_002844005.1 Limosa lapponica baueri | reverse complement strand
TTTTTTTCCACTCTAGCATCCTAGTTCTGATGTTCTGGAGCGGGTCCAGAGAAGGGCAACGAAGCTGGTGAGGGGTTTGGAGCACAAGTCTTATGAGGAGAGGCTGAGGGAGCTGAGGTTGTTCAGTCTAGAGAAAAGGAGGCTGAGGGGAGACATTATTGCTCTCTACAACTACCTGAAAGGAGGTTGTAGAGAGGCAGGGGTAGGTCTGTTCTCCCAAGTCACAGGCGACAGGACTAGAGGAAACGGCCTCAAATTGTGCCAGGGGAGGTTCAGGCTGGATATTAGGAAAAATTTTTACACTGGAAGGGTTATCAAGCATTGAAATGGGCTGCCCAGGGAAGTGGTTGAGGCACCATCCCTGGAGGTGTTCAAAAGACGGGTTGACATGGTGCTGGGGGACATGGTTTAGTGATGGTTTTTTGTCAGAGTTAGGTTGATGGTTGGGCTAGATCAGGTCCCTTCCAACCTAGATGATTCTAAGATGAATATCACAGGTAGTGGACAGGACCCAGTTAGTTTGCTTTTATCTCATCACAGAAGAGCTGCAGTAAAGTATATAAAAACATTGTTTCCATGGCTATTGAATGTCTGACTTTCTGAATGTGCCTGGCAATCCAAGCGTTAACTGTGACGAGTACTTCTGTAATGTGGACACTGGTCTGTTTTGAACTGTGCTTTGCGTAAACTCCAATCACATTGGGCATTGGCCAGCAATCAAACAGGAGTGAACAGCTATCCGTCATTACCACCCAGACCTCCTTTGAATTGGTAACTGATACTATTTTATTGAAATAAACAGCACTAGCCACTCCTGTGCATCATGCTTTGTCTGTACCTGCTGCTGGTGTTACTAAATATTGTATTCTGGCAATTTTTTTGAAGCTACGCTTTCAAGTATGTTGATCAGACTCCTTGTTAAGTATTAAGATGTTATTAGGGCTGTTGTAGAAAAATCCTGGTCAGATTGGGAGTTTCATTTTATGTATGACACCTCAAAATCCAAATAGTAAAGCTATTGTGCAAAACAGATCTGTTCCATAAACACTAAACATTTGCAAATATGTCCTTCCTGTAAGAGCTGAAAGGCTTTAACTTCATCTTTTAGCCAGCAAGAACTTGAAAGCTTGCACCGTCTAATGGAAAACATCTTTCGGCACTAATAGCATAATAAGAACAAATTGGGCAATGATCACACATAAACCAGGATAGATAGCACCCTGGGAATATGATCTCTAACAGATTGTTAAAGGTGAGGCTGTTTACTGATTTCCAAAGAAATGCAGTTTTGGAAGTGACAGCTGCAGCCTCTGCAGGGGATACTGCTGGCTTCACATTCAAATGCTGGCTTTGTGGTACTTAAAAGAGGATTAGGTAGAACAAGAATAATCCCTAAACAGGCAAGAATGTGTCTTTTAAATGAAATGCAAGGGTGAATGCTGCTAGAGCTTGGACAGCACTAGATTCTGTTCCTCTCTGTGTTTGCTGTTAGTCAGGTATTTCCTTTCAAATACAGTGACAAGTATATTTTATTATTTAAAGTAATCTTTGGAATATTGTTCCTTGTATTGTTACAGACCTTTGCCTGTATTTTCTCTCTCATTTTTCAAAATTTTATAAAGCTGCAGCCACGGGGATGCCATGTGCATTGCAGTCAGTTTGAAAAGTGAGCCTGGTATAGTTTTTTCAAGAATATTTCACTTCTACTTCAAAAGTGTAGCTAAACTGGCTACAAGGAAATTGAAAGAAAGAAAAAAATCAGTGAACTCGAAGCGTTTTTTTCCTGACAGATTAAATTTCATTGATATGTTCTCCTCACCTAGAATATAAGATAGAGAATTTGAAAAACCCTAGGGGGTGACCTGCTTCATTTCTAAAGCCACTCAATTTAAAATGATTAAACAACTACCAAAGTGCTATTGGCTGCAACATTAAATCTTCCAGTTTATACTCATAGGCTATTTCTTCTCTTCTCATCTTGTTTAATAGTTAGCATGAAGCTTTATTGGTGTTTTTAAAAGCATATATTTGAGTTGCTGTGATGGGAATGTGGTGTTCCTGCTGCTAAAGTATGCCACATACATTTGGCCACACTGATTGTATATCAGTCCTTCTCTCTAGTGTCTGTAGATACCTGCCTGGAAAAATTTGCCTCCAAAGGGATGTCAAATCACTTGATAAGTGATGAAAAAGAGTTTATATCCACCTGTGGTCTTCACAGCTGAAGTCTGCTTTAGAGAGAAAGGCTGCATTTTTATTTTTTTTTTGGAAATAGGGAACACATTGCCTGTTTAAGGTAATGGATCAGAGAGGAATCATGGACAGATGGGGGCAAAGCCCAGATGTCTGAAGCGTCTCTGTAAACAATTTAGCTAAGGCGTATCTAGAGCTAATAGACATAGCAAGAGTAGCTTCCTGCTAGCTCTGCTCTGCATAGTGTGGGTTCTTGAGTTACTGATGTGGTCACAGCCATATCTCAGCACAGCTTTCCATTTACGCTGGGGTTCTTGCCACACTTGACTATATGAATACTGAGGGTATGGTGTCCTAGTTATCAGTGCTTTGATTTCTTTGATTTGAGCTCAGATTTTTCTCTGCCTAAATTCCAACTAAGTCCCTATGAATGGCTGTTCTCACAGTCTGGTTCTGAGTATTCAGAGATGTCTGGCCAATAGCAAATTCAAGCCTCAAATGTTTAAGAGGAACGTAGGATGTATTATCTGAGTGTATTATTCCTCTATTTGAGGCTTCAATTCCAAATGAAATGAAGAATGGAAAAGGAGGTTCCTTCCCTTTCCTGCTTCTTATTGCGATTTGTAAAATAGGAGCACCTGTTAGGAAAGGGCTTTGTTATGCCAGACAGTGAAATTAAATGGGCAACTTGACCAGCAGGAAGAACCAAATGTTTTGAACAAAATGGATAGCTAAGGCGGTAAATATGTTGCACTATGTTACACTGTGTCAGTGAACAGAGCAAAGTGTGTACTCGGATCTCTTGAGTTTCAGTTTTGTGTGGTAAATACATGACTTTTCCATCCTGTCAGTTCCTTTTAGCAGGGTAAGGAAAATAGTTTGTATCCACCTCATGGTCTTCCCAGCTGAAGTGAAGACCTTGATCCTCTTTGAAACAATATAGTGTGTAAACTTAGAATTCATGTCTTTATCATGTGTTGATAAGTCTAGTAAAAGCTTATGTTTTGAAGCTTTCATCTTTTTCTTCATTTGATGATCATTGATGATGTGAAAAGATAGCTACTGTTATTTTATTACAGTGCTAACATTTGCATTTCCCTTATTATAACACCTCCTGTCTGTATTTATAGGGCTGAATTTGTGAGGTTTTATAAGTTGGACATAAAATAGTCTGTCCTTACTGAAATTTGGCAAAGAAATTCTTCAACCTTGAATGATTTCAAGCTCATGTACATGGAGAAACAACAATGAAAAAAACCCATTCCAGATTTTAACTGAAAAAAAAAAATAAAAATTAAGCCATATGGAGAAATTTCTGATTCCATTTTCCTGTAACTTAGAAAGAAAAAGGCAAATTTATTAATGAAGGCCCAATTCTAGTGGCCTTAGGAAATTGTCAGCTCAGTGATGAATATTCCTGACACTGAAATGGTTCCACAAAATTTGAACATTTTTTGGTGCCAGTTGGTTAGAATGATAATCTTTAGAAGAGGAAGAAAATTCTTGCTTTAATTCCAAGTCATATCAGTGAATTCTGTAAAGCATTCCCTCAGTCACATTTATTGGTATAAACAAAAATGCAGTTAGATGGCTAGATGTCAGTAGAATGTTATTTTTGGTCACATCTCAATAATAAAGCAGCCTTCAGCTTTTTGAGTACTTGCATGCTATTATATGTAATTTATTATGCTAGGTGGTTGGCAGTTTCATAGGTTAGCAAACTGGGTCCTTGAGCTTATTTTATTTGCTTCCTTAATGGGAAAGGTCAATATTTCTTTAGCTTTTTCTTTCATCAAAATATCTGTCTTCTCCAAAGATCATATATGTGGGTTTTTTTTCAAGTCAGTACTTCTTAATTTTCGAAAAATTTGTTTGATGGGCACAGATCTTTCATTGTCATGTGTACAGATTCATAGTGTATAACATGGGCATAAATCTAAACATCAGGGAGTTTCCACTGCTAGCTAATTCGGTGCTTTTCATGAACTCTGGTCTCATTCTTTTTAGTAATTGCTTCTCTTCTAAAGTAGATCTAAATCTTGGCTGTTGGAAAATTCAGCACAATCAATATTCTGCTGGCCTTCCTGCCAGCAAGATTTAAGTATGGTTTTCAGTAGGATCTAATCTATGTCTCTTAAGTATAAGTCCAACTCTCTGCACAAGTTTTTGCCTGTCCTGCATCCAGGCTGCTTAACTGCACTCCACATGGCTTCCTGGATATGACTAAGTCCTGGAATGCTGTAAGGGAGAAAACTGATGTCTGTCCCATCCTTTTTCAAGGGCACATCCAATACACCTGATTATAGTTTAGGTGCGATGACTGTGCTCATTCTGTGTGTGCTATATAAAACTACCAGCAACATCAGTGATGTCAGGCAGACAAGACTGTCAGTTCTTCCTCATGGAGTCTAAATTACCATGCAGCAAGGGTTGATGTGATTAGAGGAATACTCAAGTTTGGCCTTAGAATACTGTGGACATACCACACTTAAGCAACAGCGTCTTAAAGACATGGATACGTGGGCACGGGTTGTGTAGCAATTTGTGCTTTAGCTTGTTTTGTGGCTGTCGTGGTTTAGGCTGAATTGGCCTATGATGGTGACAGATGCTGTCCCCCTGCTTCTTGCTCCCAGAAGAAAAGGAGGAGAGATGAAGAGATCTATGAGTTTAGAAGGAACTACTTTAATGAAATATTAATAATAAAATTGAAAGAAAATAATGAAATAGATACAATATATACAAAACCATATCAAGCTCGCAGGATGACATCACCAGCAGGCACTGAGGAAGTCTCAGACTGGAGTCAGTGATGGATGGGAGCTGGATTCCCGCTCTAGAGTCAGGAACACACAGATCGGGATCAAAGGCAGATGGACAGACAGGATCCTCTTCAGATGTCAGCCATTAAAGAAAGAGAGCTGGCCCTTTGATCCCTCAGCTTTTATACTGAGTGTGGGACAGATGGGATGGAATACCCTTGTTGGTCAGGTTTGGGTCACCTGTCCTCTCCTCCCTGCAGGTGGGACCCCTCTATGCTTTTCTCTTTCCAACCCTCCAATGGGGCAAATAACGAAATTAGCTGACCTTGGTTGTTATAGCAATAAGTATAAGAGCCTCTCTGCATACCGTTCCTTGGCATGAAGTACAAACATTGGTCTTATCACCCTAAAAGCAAACAGTTCAAAATGCTGTTCATTTCAGAGAGTTAGAAGAGGCCTAGCTAAGAAGTAAAATTACTGAACAGAAAGTTGGTTCTGTTTTACCTCAGTCTGGGACAGCAGCCTGACAATCAGTAGAGACATAACCAATGAATTTGTGGAATTGAAAGGAACATTTTTGTTAATTGAGCTTGTCCTTGAGTCTGAGGAAAAGCTTATACTGAAAAAATGGTCAGTCTGGATCTTCCACTGCATTTCCTGGGAAAACTCTCAGTGTGTCTGCATCTTGATAGATCTATAAGAACTGTGTGCTGGCTCATCAGGTGGGGAACGTGGGAGAAGACTGAGAGAAGAATAGCAAGACATCACCAATCTTTTAACCCTCCCAAGGGTTTTTATTGCTTTAACAACCTGATGCTTAGGCTTCCTGTTTCCAGGAAGAGAGAAATTGAGAGCATGTTGATTATATTGTAGCAGTGACTAGTGTACAGTTCAGTTATCACACTGCTAGCCCAGTAGCAATTTTGGCTAGGCCAGCTAATTTGGTTAAGGCAATGCACTATCAAAGGGAACCCTTCTATACTTCATTACAAAAAGCTTATTTGGCTTTGAAAAGAGAAAAATTATCAGAAGAAAAGACATAAATTATCATCTGAGAGAAGAGAGGAAGGCTAATTAAGAAAGCTTACTGCTTGGTTGAATCAGAATTTTGGAAAGATTTGGCTGTGATGCTACCTTGTATTATATTTGTAAATACCTGATGAAAACTGGCTTTGACTGTCAATAAATTTGAAGCGTGTTTTGGCAGCTTTATGAGCTCTAGGCATTTATCATGCGAGGGACAATAGGAGGACCAAAGAATGACACGGATAGTTAAAAATGAGCTGGTGGAGAACAAGTCAATAAAAAACTTAGTATATGAGAAATACACAAATTAGTCTTATTCTTACAGCATATAGGATAATAAAAAGCCTTTTGGCCAAAGTTAATCTAAATTTAGTTGAACGTCTGTCAATTTAATTCCATACTCTTGTGTGTTTTTAGTGGCCGGTTTTGTCACTAACGGTCACAAGTGTCCAGCACTTCCGAAAATAAATTCTTATATTTAGAGACCTACAACTGGCTTAAACATGTCTTCTGAGTAACTTTGATTTTCAGAACATTGGCCTAAAATTTGTTGAATTTGCACTTTCATTAAAACAGAATAAAATACTTAGTAGCAAGTATTATCTACTAGCCAAGACAAAGATAATGCTTATTTTCACACATATTCCTTCCACTTTTATTTTTATTATTGACTAGAAGTTTGCTGCAGATACCTGATTTGAAACAAAGGTAAGCAGTGCTATCTCAGGAAACTGCTTTAGACATGTAGTGGTTTACAGAAATGGAAAGACATCATGGGGTGATGCAAGACAGGACATTGTATGCAAAGGAAATTATAGCTTTGAAGTAGGGCACTTGAGCATATTACTGACAACATTCATTTAGTTCTGAAGTACCACAGGGTGTCAAATCTCTAGTGCCTGGAAGGATAAAAATCTCCATTTTGGGGTCATCTCCCACCTGCAGTTTTTTGAAGCTAGATACACACTAGGTGAGCAGTGGGAGAGTGTCAAATATTTTTGAGCATTCAGGCTGCAAGTTCTAACCAATAGAGACGTGAGGACTTAGCCTCATTGTCCTGTGATTTAAACTGGGAAGAAAAAGGGAACAAAAAAAAAAGGGCAAGCCTGGCTGTTAAGCAAACAATAAAAGACAAAGAAAACCCTTGAAAAAAATTTGTCCTAGCAGAGGAAATTTAATTTTTTTTGCAGAATTTAATTGAAGAAAAATCTGATACTGGTGCCCTAAAAATTAAAAAGACCTCAGCTTTCACAGGAATGGGAAGAGATGGCAATGCACCTGTGTGTGCATGCATGTATGTGTAAACATAATTAGATTGACCAAGTTTCATTATGTAGTATATGCAATTGTGATGGTGCTGTACACAAAATCTGCAGATTCCATTCTTTGAGACTGTCCTATTTAATGATGACAAGAACTCAAGTCCCACATTCTCACTCAGTGACTGGGATGGGTTTCCAAAAGATCTTCACAATGTCTATATGCTAGTGGCCTTGCAACCAGATGAAAATTGTAAACCATAATTTATTGCTGTAGGTGATCCAGTACCAGGCAGTACCTTGGTGAGGAACTTAAGGTGCCCAAGCTAGAAAATTGCACCACTAGTTGAAAACGAGGAATTAGAGTTAATCTTATTTGTCTTACACAAGCTGTTTAGGGGTTATCCAGGCTAAAATTGGACGCAGGATGGTAGAAGTCCGAACTTTGTAGGTCCTCATTCTCAGTTATGACACAGGGGATCAGTCTTGCAAGTTAGATATATCCTGATATATCACATTTCTCATTAGCTTGAAGAACTAACTGTTGTCAAAATGGTTATTAAGATACTGTTAGCTGCTCTTCTGGTGCTGGTTCTTTTGCTTTTAAAGATTATATGGGTTTTGAGCAAAATTTACCTTCAGTGTAACTGTGCTGACATCACTGAGATACATCTGGCCAGTGACTTAAAAAAAAAAGTATGAAGTAGTTGAGAAGGACAGTTACAGTGGCTTAAATCTGTGTTTGCAAGTATTCTTTGGTTTTGTTTTTGTGTGAGAATCACTATATAGCAGTAGAGCTTGGTGCAGAGTTCTTAATGCACTGGGGTCAGGTCTGGTTTATTGGGTCACTCAAGGCACAGCTCTGCATAAAATACAGAGGAAATACCTTAGCAGGAAAGATAGCTTTAAATGTGGGACCTGTGAATGCCCCAGGGATTCCATATTGCAGCCTCACAAGCCATAGCCTAAGAATGACTTCTGTAAGGCCCAGTAAATATCCCTAGGGACCCGTGTGAAGCCAGGTCAAAGGTATGAGTAATGCATTAGCTCCAATGCAGCCAGTGGCTCCATACACAAATGTATAATAACAAAGATACAGTAATTCTTTACAGGTACACTTTTGCAGCTTCTAGCACCTTTCGGTGTTGTTTAACAATCTTTAGTTATTTCTTCCAGTAATTTATCTAAATCTTTCTTGAATCAGGTAGACTGCTGGCATCAACAATGTTGTGCAGTGAGGAGTTCCATAACACAGTGGAAAACCACTGTTTGGATGCAAAACCACCTCCTTTTCTTTGTTTTAAAACTGTTCTATTTGATATTCCATAGTTTTTGTACTGGGAGTTATAGTGAAAATTCTCCCCCTTCTTTCTCTTCTTGATTCTTTTCTTCTATACTAACACTCTTCTATAAGGTTTTCTGATACGTGTGAATTTTGTCTTCGTCTGGAAAGTCCATCAATAAAATAGGCCATAAATTTAGACTGCATTAGCCACCCTATACCATCTTCCAGCCTGGACATTCTCTTAATCTTACCAGGACTAGGAGTGCCTGGTACCAGATATTTTTGTTTTATTTAAAGGGGAAGTGAATTGCTTGTACTTACTTTGCATCATCACTGTGCACACGGGAAGAGGCCACACAGCACACTCATTTCCTTACAGGACAAGCTGTAGACACCTCACTACAAACCTATATTCCATGGTCACTAGGGCCCTGAAATCTGAGACATGGTCAGTATTAAAGGAAAGGTGGTCAATGTTAAAGGAGTAACTGGAAATTCTTTTTCTTCTGTATACCAAACTGTGGATAATCTTTTGGTTGCAGAATTAATGAGGTGGCTGTTCAGTGTGGAACTTTTCACTTTCAAACAAATAACTTAGGAGGATTTTGAAGTGATTTAAGAATCCTTTGATCAGTAACATGTACAATTACTCAAAATTAAGTATAAAAATCAAGCCCCAGTGATCTTGGGCTGAAGTCAGGTTAACCAAACGAAGGAGAATTTGCTAGCTGTTGCAAGGAGAAAGGATTTATCTCCTACTGACGTATTTGGTGCTTCTGGCTGCTAAAGGCAAACATTTAGACATGCCAGAAGAACTGGCCTAATCCAGGATGGATACCTCAAGCTGCCAGACTGGCTCCGAGTATTTCAAGCTGCCTGGCTGGATGCCGCAGTTTGAGGCTATCCATTCTCCTGTGTCATCTGGCTCTCCTGTATCTGGCATTGTGTTGCTTTGTTCCCATTGCAAAGCAACAAAAGAGAGTTACATTTTTAGCAGATGATGATGTGGGGAAAATCCCCAGCTCACTAAGTGCAAGAGTTTTTTGGAGAAATCTTCCTTCAGACAAGCAGGTCACCTGCAATACAGGGACACACAGGAAATGCCCCATTTCCCATTATGGAATGGCTCTTACAGAAGGCGGCTTTGTGCCATTTTGTGTTCTATTTCAATGGGATGAAGTTAATGGAAAAATATGGATAATTATTTTGCTGTGCCTATTAGTGGGAGAAAGCAACAGGTAAGTCACATATTTTTTTTCCCAATAAAAAACCATCAGTTTTAACTGCCTTTTTAGCAGATGTACACTGATGTTTCTAGGTTTTATTAGTTAAATTAGTTAATATTTTTTCACTGGTGTATCTGCAACACTTTTCAAAAAGTACCATTGCAGAGTGTTGTTATCGTCACTTTGCAAAGAGGTTCATAATTTTATAGAGAGACAACTGAGACGCAGACTACTTTGACTGCATTGGCCAAGAGTTTACTGCAGTGTCCCCAAAACTCTGGTTTTGAGATACGTATCTTGCCATTTCCACTCCACACTTTGATTTTCCCAGCAAGGTGAAATGACTTGTTCACCATCAACAGGACAGGCTGATAGCAGAGCCAGGCCTAGACCCTGACTAAAGCCATTTTTCACCCTGGTGCAATGTCAATGCAAAGCATAGAAGTGCAGCTGAACAGAATAGCCTCCCTCTGCTCCATCAGAGTTCTTGCTCATTTGCTGGCTTCTTGCATAATTTCTCTGTGTTATTTTCTGTCACGTCTCCATGCAAACTTTGATCTCTCTGTGCTTCCTTGCATGTGCTCTTATAATGATACATTTCTACTGAATTCCTCACAGTAAATAAATGTGACATGTTATGGCAGTGTGTAAAAGACTCCTGCCTGTCATTATGGATGCTAGCTAAAGTGCACATACTTGACCCCAAGAAGATATATTCTTAGTGTAGATTATCTTTTATTTCTCCCTCCTCATAATCTACTACCTATTCCTAACAGGTTTATCCCTCCTGATAAATCAGGTCTTAACCTATCAGAAACAAAGAACAAATAACTGCCTCACAGGCTGCTCAGTAAAGCAAATCTTATAAATTAACAACACACTATTTTCTTGACAAACATGTGGCCTCCTTTTAATAATACCCAATTACATTGTGATTTTTATCAAAATCTCATCCAGGTAGCTTTAATAAATTAACATTTTCTTAAATGGTTATTGTCTCTCTTTCTCTTTGTCTCCTTTTATTTTCTTTTGTAGATTAACCGTAAGCAGTTGTTTTCTAGTTCTTTCCAGTAGCCAAAGTTTGAACTTGTAGTTGTTCAGGTAACTGGTCATTCAGCTCGGGTACTGACTGGTGTGGGGGTGAATTGCTCCTGCCCTTGGTCATGTTTGTACTAAAACCAATGCAGAGAGCGCTGAGCTGCTGCTAAACATGACTCTGCCAGAAGAGGAAAGCATTGACCTGTGTTGATAGACAACTCGTGTTCCTTAGCCTTCCCTACAGTTTAACTATACGGCAACGGGTCCTGAGCAGGTATCACCATCCAGGTGCTGCGTTTTGCTGTGTGGATGTACTGGCGCTAACTCAAATGGTTTTGTTTGGCATAATCCTGCCCAAGGTCATACAAAGTAGACACCTAAATGAACAAGGGATTTGGGAAATGCAAAGATAACAAATTTAAGAAGCAATTCTAAAAAAGAAGATTTTTCCTTCCCATTTATGTGTTGCCTGTTTTGATCAGGAGCTCCTTAAGGCCTTAAGAGAATGCCTTCACTTATATCTGTATCAGTATCTAGTACAACGAGACCCATCCTCTCTTAGAACCTATAGAAATTACCAGGATAACAATATGAAATGCTTCACAGGGAAGAAAAGCTCATATTAGGAGAAAGGCAAGTAAATTGTACACCGATAAAAACTGGAGAAGGAAACCAGATGCAGTGTCCATGCTAATAGCATCCACTGGCACACTTACTAGCCAGGTTATGTGAGACTACAGTGCCTCCGTACGACAGACAGATGTACTTACACGTACACCTACACACAGACCGCCTGGCGGGTCAGGCAGAGTCGGAGAGTGCTTGTTACAGAGAAAACAAGAACAGTTTCCCTCCTCTTTCTATTCAAGTAGCTGAGCTGAAAAAGTAGGTGATAATGTAGCCTATTCTGTTTCTAGTAGTTATTTGTTGTGTTCAGATTGTGAGCTGCAGAAAAGTTCTTGCTCTTCAAAATTTGCAATTAAAATAGCTTAGATGTGGAGACAGTTGGATACCACAAGAATCTGTGAGAGGATAATTTTTCCCATTGAGATGATTAATATACTTTGCTGCATATTAAGAAAATAACACCTAGATTTTTTGTTTTCATCAGTTAATCTCACTCTGCAAAGATCAATATAATTTACAGGGTCTTGGAGAAAGACAGTTGTTTTTCCAGTGTTACTCAGCTAAAGGGCTGGAGCAAAGAGTAGAACTCCAGTCTCCTGCATAACGTGCCAGTGCTGTGTTTACTGGGCCAAACTCTTGACTGCTGGGTGCAGGATGGTACAGAAAATAAGATGAAATATCAGAAATGCCCATTCAGGGGACATTTTTCGTCTTTATTATTCAGTGACAAAGGGCAAGCTTGATACCTCTCTCCATTCTGCAATGAATGTGGGGGTGAGTGGACCTTTTTTCTGGTTATTGCCATAAGATCCCATTGCTATTTGGCATTCCTTATCCTTGTCATTATTCAGGGGCTGGCAAATGGACTTGCTGACTTCTGGATTTGACCTACTAGGCTTTGTGTTTTATTGATGTCCTATGGTTTTCCTGACTTCAGAATTCTCCATTCACTTTAATTAGTTGAACCTAAGTTCAAAAACTCAGAGACCTTTTAAAGCATTTGGCAAGCTGCATGAAAATGTCACAGCAAAAGTCTGTGAAGTGCACACTGTAATCCATGTTGAAAACACAGGGAGGTTTTATAGATACCTTTTTAAATCTTGAATATTGAGGAAAAAAATATGCCAGCTCCTCTGCTAAGCACCCCAAAAGAAACCCAGGGTAAGCTTCCCCAGGGACTTAGTGTAGACCTAATGCAGTTCTCATTGATTTAAATCAGAATGGAAGTAACCCAGGTATCTAAAATCTCTCCCCAACTAATAAGTTTCTTGGTGTTTTGTCCAAAGCGTGCACAGCGATGTCTCTGTGATTCCACCTGTTCGTTCCAGTGAGGTTAATGTACAGGGTGTGCACATACAGTGAAAAGTAAATGAGCTCCCATGGGATAACAACTAGCTGTCTGCCCCCTGAGCCTGTATGGTGACATGCTTGCCACAGGTCGCATGGTCACCATGGATGTGCTCTTAGTTGTCTCAGTTATGAGGGTGGTGTAAGCTAATCCACACAGCTTCATAACCTGGGGAGCCTAACGAGAATTTGGTCATATATTGAAGCTGACGGATGATAACCTAGTAAGTCATAATAACTCGTTGACTTTGAATAATTTACTGCATTCCCACTGACATCGTGAGTACTGAGTAAGGACTGAGTGGTGTTTGGGCATCGTACTGCAGGGGCTCTATGTTTTAGTGCTTGCTTGCCCTTATTGCCAGTGCAGGATGAAAGCCTGATGTTGATGCTTGGGCAATCTGTTGTTCAAGTTGCAGCTGGTGCCCCAAGTATAATTTTAAGTCTATCAGACATTGTATTGTATTTTTAATTGCCTGTAGGATGTTTGCAATCCAACAGCGTCCCAGTGTTAGTTCACCAAGAGGTAACAGCCATTAAGGAAAATAACCATCATCCATGAGCCTTGTGGATTTTGCCTCTGGTATTGCTGTTCTAAATCAACACTGTGGTAACTGAGCACTGAAAGTGTAGGTACAAATCTCTTGAGGTTTTATGGAAATACAGTGACAAAAATAAAAGGTCATGATCAAAAGACCAGAATAATTGCTGTCATATAGAATTTAAAATATTTAAGATTTACTTAATGAATATTTAAATACATTAAAGCCTTTGATATTGAAGCGGTTGTGCTTAGCAGAAACTATTCCAGGGCTGGTATTTGAATTTCAGGTCAGTCCGACTTCAGACTATTAATTTGCACTCTGGATAACTGCATCTGTTTCACTCCCTGCTGATCATGACAGCTCTCATCCTTTTTGCTGTCCTGTAAACTACTTGGTTCTGTTTACTCAACTCAGTTGCTGACTTGTTCAGATCTTAATGAAAGCAAATGAGCATAATGAAAAGAAGCAGCTGATTGCATGTAGAGTTTCAAGCAGAGTCAGAGTAAGCTGTGCAGGGGAAATCCCCAGCTGAGGCAAATACTCTTCCAACCTTGTGAGATGATGGCTGTACTGAAGATGTTAGACTGCTTGTGTTATTGCATACCTTGAAATTCATTAATGCAAGTTGGGACTGGAAGTCCAGCTTAAAGGTAGGGAGCAGGCAGTTTAACTCAATTTTATGACTGCATGAATAAATAACATGTCGCTGATTCTTATTAAAGGCTCAATAAATATAGAGGACACTTCTTAAAACTTTTGTTGTTAATCTGATAGGAACTGGAAGAATTCTAGAACCTCTGGGTCAGATTGTATCTTGCTTTATATTGCTTAGGTGGCTGGGTTTTGTAGAGAATGGAATTCCAGGAGGAACCAGTTGGAAAGGAGTGTTGGACCATTGGAGGCTGTGCTTTCACAATCTGTCTCTTCTACAGAGCTGTAGGGAGTAAGTGAGGGAATCTGACTCCCCTTCCACTCTGGTCTCCGACTGTTTCTGTGGCAACAGGTGTCAGTTTGCTGAAAATGGAGCAAATGAGAGTTTGGAAACAATTGTTGTTTTAAATCACTTGCTTAGTTTTTGCAGTCTGACAACTGTTCCTGTGGCGATAGCAGCAGGTAACAGAGCAGTTAGGTTCCCAGTTGTCAGGTTCACATCCAGCTACTAAGTGACAGCTGAAAAATCTCACTTTGTTAAGAGGACCCCCAGGCTTGTGGATCTGAGAAATGGGAAGTGGTTTTAAACTGTTTATTAGACAAAAAAAAAAAAAAA
>KZ507912.1:49104-64926 GCA_002844005.1 Limosa lapponica baueri | reverse complement strand
TGTCCTGGACCGAGCAGCCTCCTGACCCAGGCGGGGGGCTCAGGACACAGGTCTGCGGAGCAGCCCCCAGCGTATTTTGGGGGCAAACACGAGCTATGGTGAGGAGCCGCAGGCTGCCGCCGCGGCACAGGGAAAGCAAGCCCTGGTATGCAAAAGGGAAAGCCGATTCGTGAAATTCAGCAGCTCAAGTGAATTTTCAGGATAAACGTCTTTCTGATTATCCGAGGAACGGCATGGGGTCTGCGCTCAGATACACTGACTTAAATCTTCAAGAACAACATAATGAAAACAAGGGCTAAGGAAATGTGCCTGAAATAAATGTAATTTTACGGCACTTTAAAACAGATTAGGGCAAAAAAAAAGTCTATTTTGTTTTACAGGGGCTCTTATCCTGCGCCGGTTGCCGTAGCCTTGGAGCAGCACTCGGCATCTCCCAGATGTTGTTTATTCTCTCATCTGCCACACAGGGGCAATGCGTCTGCAACAACTGTCACGGGGCAGGGGGGGCTCCTGCTTCGCTTGTTTCAGAGAGATCGTGCAGAGGCATAGGTGTGGGACACACACACACACACACTTCTGCCAACACACTTTGCTTGGGATTTATGTTTGAGAAAGTCAGGTGAAAAGGGGAAAGCTTACTCAAAATCAAACTAAGCAAAGTCAACCAGTTTTTCCAGACCGAGGATAAAGCTGCGTGGGAGAATCCTTATTCAAGTTACAGTTCAGGTAAAAAAAAGTCACTTAAGACAAAGTGAATAATCTTCTAAAAAGACTAACTTTGCAGATACTTAAAAGCATACAACATGCATACACAGACAATGTATAGACCCACCTCCGGATCCGATTCAAAGTCTGGGAAAAGAGGTTCTTTAGGCTCATACTGAGATCTGGGCCAACCCAGGGAAGAAATCTTGCTGCAAAAAAGGACAATTTGGGAACTCAGCCATTGCAGTGTACCCCAATTTTACCCTGGTGTGACTGGGAGGAGCTTTGCAGAGTGCAGGAGGAAGGAGGAGAAGGTGGAGAAGACTCAAACCCACCCCCAGCAAGGAGAGAAAAACGTGGACCAGATTGTCAAAGTCTTCTCCACCTCCTCCACAGGGACAGCATCTCTCTCCCATCAGACACCTTCCCGTGCAGAGAGTTGGGTCTGGGGCAGTCCCCGAGTTCAGTTCTTGGGCTGATGAAGGTAGGTATGAATCAACAAATGCTACTATACCTCATCTGCATCAGAACAACCGGTTTCTTTGGAAACTTAAGAGAAATTACATATATTGTATATTTTTTATATATATATATATACATAAAGCACGCATAATATAGGGAGCATTATAACCATCCTGCATAATTTCATGTCAAGAATGCAATTTTAATTTATTCTAAAAACATGGCAGATCTCCCACTGCCCGTTAGGGCTGCAGGAACTCAAAGGCTGCAATTTACGGCCAAACTCTGTGCGGGTGTGAAGGTCTGCCAGGGTGCCTGGAGCTCTACACGGACACACAGCTCCCACCCCCTTCTCCTGCAAGTGATAAGACTGGAACACAAAACTTATTTGCCTGAGTTTTTAAAAGATGTGCTTGCGAGATGTACCTAAGGACAAGTGCAAAAGTGGAATCTGTAGGACACAACTAGAAAAGACGTTCCTGACTTTTTGGGTTTCCCAGCTACTGTAAATTAGGTAGGCAGCTATCCTTTTTTTTTTTTGTCCCATGGAGAAAGCAAGCCCTAATTCCTTACCCATCCCCCTGCCATGGAGAAATGAGCAGGAAACTGCATGCTGAAATTCATTGAGTTTCCTCTACCCTACATGTGTTACTCCCCTGTAGGGGAGAATGGGGCCTTTTATACCTCCATAGCTCTGGGCTCTTTGAGTAATGAAGGGAACACATTTATTGGTACAGGGTTTGGTGTTTATTGATGCTACCCATTTTTCACCAGGTTTAGCACTCTGTGGGGAAGGCACACGGACTTTCCAAAACACGTTTTATAATCAAGCCATTTCAAGGTTTATGCAGTATAATATGTTTAACTGTTAAATTGTAAATAAAAGTCACTGCCCAATGCTGAGCCTCCTTCAAGGCATTATAGTCAGCTACATCTTTAATTATCTGATTTATAAGCAACTCGCCAGCACTGTTGCCCGTGTTACACACACATGCTTTTTACCTGGCAGACGTAGCATGCAAAATTATCCTTCTAGAGGAGGTTGTGGGTTTAATCTACCCCTGCCTCACCCTTGACTGGGCGAATAGGGGAAAAATCCCTTTCCCACAGTAAAAAGCCACCATATTCCTGCCTCATCCTCTCCGCAAGCAGGCCTTCGCTTTTTTAACAGACCTGCCAAACGATTTGCCTTCCCTGCTGGGTGATTTTTAAAGGATGCCTCCTGGTCCTCCCCAGCAGCTGCGCTCCCTCTTGCGGCAGCACCGGCCCCGAGGATACCCCAGAGCGCAGGAGATTTATTCCCAGCGAAGGGCCGGGAAGAAAACACAGCTCCAGATATCCCCGGGGGAAGGTGTTTTAGGAGGCAAAAGCACAGGCGTATGTACAAAAGCCCAGGCACCCCCCAACCCACACCAGATATTTCCCAGACTGTATTCCTAATATAAATCAGCCGGGAATTACCTTGCTGAGTGTAAGCGGGGCCCTGGCAAACACTCTTGGCGCAAGGAAGGGTTGCAGGAGTGATTCCTCTGCCCTCCTCTGCCTCTCTCCTGCCAGCAGAGCGCTGCCCGTCGCAGTGGCTGTTCAAAGACCGGTCACTACCAACGCTCCAACCACTTACTTCTCAGTTTGTCATTCCTCGCCAAGAAGCAAACACTTTAAGGAAGGAATAAACAAATAAAAATGTATGTTTGTCTCAGATTAAGACCGAGAAACAGGTACCCCATCAGTTTTAGTTAGCAGATCAAAATCTGCAAAGATGATGAAGTAGCTCTCATCTTTTACGACAGCACAACCAGATCAAACACTTTTCATGCCAAGAGAGAAACCCACAGGGGGGAGCTCTCCTTTGCAGGGATCCATTTGCTATCTGGTATTGATGTGTTACTTAATTTATTGATCCGGGGAGGAATGAGAATCCAAAGGCAGTACAAACTGCATTCTGCCTAGGTTCTTAGGGAGAAAAAAGTTTTCTCCTCTTTGTTGTTATAACTATTTCTGAAAATGGACAGCCCTGTCGTGGTCCCAGTATATTGTCATGGTACAAAAAAATTCAGGTGAGTTAAACCTGACAGCTTGTCAACAGGGCTGCACAATAGGCCTTACTCTCCAGTTCACTCCAGTTGCTCACTTCATCAGTACAAACTCTGCAGCTTCAATTTAAATAACTAACTAAATAAATAAAATAACTTGCATGGAAACATGCTCTTTCATCCTTATTCTTCCTTTCAACTCAGGTTGAGATCTGGGTTGCCAACAGCAGTAGGTTTGGTGAAATCTCACATAGTAACAAAACTTCTGAAAGAAGAATCGCACAGTCTGGGACACGTTGCACACAATTAGTATTTGCACCAAGTCTGATGCTATTTACATTCTTCTTAATGCCCATGTCAGTTGTCAGCACAGCAGGATCAGGATTTTGGGTTTTATTTTGGGGGAACACGGTGCTCCCAGCTCTTGATGGGTTGCGCAGCGTTCCACCATACTGAAGCTCGTGACTCCTATTTCACCCTCCTTAATTTCAGCAACTGCTCCTGTAGGAATATGCGCTATGAAACAGTGGGATGTCATCAGCACTACCCTGCAAGACACTTCTTTCCTCAGTTCAAAGTCTTCCAACTGGGGCTCCATTTGATCAGAGATTTACTGCTTTCACATTGTCTAGATATCCTGTGGATAGCCTTGACTTAGCAGCTGCTCAGAAATTAATATGAAGGCTGAAGAAATTATGCCAAACATTTGCAGTTCTGACAGGTCTAGAACTTCTTTCCACAGTACTGCTCAAACACTTGAACTCTTTAGGAATAAAAATACTCGGTGACTAATTAAAAAGCAGAAATACTTCTTAAAAGGTTTTACTCAATGAAAGAGCCCCATTATTTTTTTCTTACCTTATTTCCTACCAAAGGAATTTTTCTCTCAGACTTATCGCATCAAATTTTGTGATTGTCCCAAGAAACTATACAAGGAAAAATATAAAATCCCCCAAATATGCAAGTGGAAGGCTATGTTTCTTGAATATATCCTGTCTAGGTTTTTGTCTAGACTTTCGAGCTTATTATTATTAAAGTCATGACCATGCATCCTACAGTTTTTCCTAATCTATGTACTGGTCTTCACACATCTGCTGTGAGAGTTTACATTTTTTTTAATGCCTTCAATTTCCTTTTTAAATGCTCAAGCATAATTTTGGTTCTGGTTTAGTCCCTTAATGGAGTAATTTCTCAGGTGGCGATTGAGAAGAAAGTTGGAATTGAGTGCCTGCCTTTATCAGCACTCAGAATTGGTGACTTCAAAGTCATCCTTGTGCCTCTGCAGCCCAGAGTAAACTGGGGTTGCACACGTACTCCTCTGTTGCTGTTTTTATCCTCTTTGCCTACCTCACCCCTTTTTAGGACACTGAAAAAAATATTTACAAAAGCAATGAAGACAAAACCCAAAATGGTGCCTCTTGATCCTACCCTGGAGGCAGCTGTGATGTGGATTTGACCATGAGTCAGCGATGCACCCTTGCGGCAAGGACTGCCAACTCTGTGGCTGCATGAGTGGGAGCATCACCAGCAGGTCGAGGGAGGTGATCCTTCCTCTCTGCTCAGCTCTGGTGAGACACATCTGGAGCGCTGGCTCCAGTTCTGGGGTCCCCAGACCCTTCCCAGTAGTATCCAGTGACAAAGCAAATGGGCACAAGCTGAAACACAGGAGGTTCCCTCTGAGCATCAGGAAACACTCTTTTACTATGAGGGTGACCAAGAGCTGGAGAAGGTTGCTTAGCAAGGTCGTGGAGTTTCCATCTTGGAGATATTCAAAACCCCACTGGACACGATCCTCATCAACCTGCTCTGGTTGACCCTGCTTGACCAGAGAGTTCCATTCCAAAGTCATCTATTTCATGATTCTGTGATATATCTATCACACTGGATTCTCAGCTGACACTGCAGCTTTGGGCAAACCACGCTGAGCATCCCAAGGGAAGGAGAGCACGGCTGTGCAAGAGATTCATTCACATCTGTAAACTTGTCATCAAGAAAGCTCTGGAAAAGGTGGATAGTCAAGAGTAGATTATTAAACTCTAGTTTTTGGGGGTGGAAAAAAAACCCACGTTATACAAATTCCTCCATAACTTTCATAGAGAACTTAGTTTATGCTATGAAAGTTGCATGCTGCTTATTTGGAGTTTTATGTTTTCACTAGATCACCCAGACAGTATTAACATTTCTCCTTTTCTCATCTGGGATGAAGGACAAGAAGAGCTGTCTCCTTCAAGGCTGATTAACCCCTCATTAAGAAGGAAACCCAAAAGGTACACGCAAAAGGTGTCAGTAAGATCAGAGATTCACACTTTTTCATGGCTTCTTACACTTCATCCAAGTACAAGTGACTAGATTCCGGATTGCCTGAAAAATTGTACCACTGGAGAAGCTTGGCTTTCACCAAAGCACTGGCTATCAATTTGCAAGATTGCAATTGGGAATTCACCCTCTCAGAAATTGTGAGGCTTGCAAAGATAAAGATCTCTTCAGCTTTCATTTTTCCCTGTGGTCGACGACCATGCTTATGGTGGCCAGGTGGCCTCAAAACAACTGGCCACTGTAAAAAAAGCAACCTGCAAACAGCGTATTACATTGCTTGCAAAAGATAATTCAGCAAAGAGAAGATGACATTCAACACAGAACTCTCTTACTTCAGCTGGTAGATGGACACGCAAGAACATGGATACCGTAATATAAAGTAATGATTTGTATTCTTGAAATAACAAAACCAAGCATTGATCTTGTACAGTTTGTGACCCTTACATATTCAGTACCTCAGAATTTTGGGGGCAGGACAGGGGGTACCACTCCAAGATGGTACTGCTTATTTGGAAGCTCTGGTTGGTGAGGACTGAAAGAGGGAAGAAAAATAAGGAGAAATCTCACAATCATACTAACTGATGGCTCCCATTTGCCTCTTTGCCGCCAGCAGTATATTAAACCTGTGAACACAAGCAAAATGTCTAAGAAACTATTTCTTTTGTAATTGTTCACCCTCCTCTTGGTCTCCAGTGATCATTATTAATTGAAGGTCCAACATATGTTTGCATTAAAGTGTATTAGGAAATGGTAGGGTCTCCACCCATCTTCAGTGGGATTTCAGGGCTATTTATCGGCATGATTCTGCTCCCATTTCAGTGAGAGGTAGTTTTTCATTGACTTGAGCAAGGACAGTGTTAGGCCTATATTGAGAATTTCAGAGGAGAAAAAAATTGCCCATTACAACTGGCTCCAGACAATAACAGTATCGCTCTCATATTCAGAGCAGTAAAGCAAATATAAAACAAACAACAAAAAATTGTCAAAGAAGGAAGTTCATTCTAAGTTCAGTCCATTAAGAATTTCAGTTTGATACTGTTGATTTCCCTTGAGTTCAATAAAGATAAACTCACCAAAAAAAAATGAGCCTATCTCTCCTTTTCCAAAAGGCATTAATGAAGAAAGGTAGTAATGTGCTCTAACTTTATCTAATCAATGAATAACTCCAGCAACACAACTTTGTCTCCTGAAGTCAGCAAGCTGCTGAGAATCATAGCGTAACATGTAAAACTTTATAAAGATGCAGTAATAAAAGCTGTTTTTAAATTAACAGATTATCAAGGGCACAGAATTATCTTCACACACACACTCAGAACACTGGGGAGCGGTTTCTTTCCAAGATCAAAGCTTCTACATGGAAGGATCTACATTGGGTTTAAAGGAAAAAAGCTATGTGTGTCCATAGGTTTTGAAAGATACGTGTTGGAAATTTACAGAGTCCACAGAAGCCACCTTATGAAGATTATGAAACCCTTCATTAGCAAGTGGTTGGAGCTGGGAAGTATTACTGGGAGGTATCATTTAGGCTTCACCTGACATGCTTGACTCCAGCTATCACATTTTGGCCACGCTCAAAGACTGGACACTGGTTAGACTTCCAGTCTAACCCAGTATGGATGACTTTTGGGGTTTGATATTCTTATATACATTCAAGAACCAGACACAATACTGAAACAAGAAAGAAACTGTAAAGGCTACCTCAAGGATTCTAGTAAGGGTTACTAAATCCAAGTTGCCAATGTGCCTGAGAAACAAAGACCCTCATTTGGAGGAAATACAGATCTGAAATAAATACTCTGTCTTAAATATGCTATGAACAATCAGAAAATTAATAAAAGGTGCAAGATTTCTTTCCTAGAAATTGAAAACAATCTGAAAATAAATATTCACACGCATGAGAAACTTTTTGCAAATCTAGTAAGCATATATGGTATGGCAGAAAGACAAAGACTTTAAGAAAGTAAATCTTTCTTTTAATTTAACAGGAATCAGTGCAGAATCAGATATAAATTTAGTGGTGGATTGTGTAGGTTGTGTAACACACGTTCATGAATGACATCTTGGAAATAAACTTATGTGAATTAAAATTGAATATATTACGGAGAACAAAGTTTTTTTGCGCCTGATCCAGCTCCTTATGAAGACAAAAGAAATATTCCCATTCACTTGTGTGAGCACTGGGCTAGATCGATACCAAGAAAATAACAACCCAACAACCCATATGCTTCTGATTCTGCTGGGGTCTTGGTTGTGAAGAACAGTCACCAGTTCAACGAAGGAAGTACTATGACTCTCGAAAGAGAGTAATTCCTGATTTACACCATTTTGGGAGGAGAGTCTGGCCTGCCCTTGAGTGCATGCCTTCTTAACCCCTTAACACGTGGCAGTAAGTAAATCCTGCAGAAAAGCTGCTGAACTTGCACACACAGTAACTTCTAAAGTAAACTCCGTGGCTGCCAAAAAGCCTATGAGAAGTCAGAAATAACTTACAATATGGCAGGTGTTACAGTGCAATAAGGGCATGTCTCAGGTACGTTATAAACCACAGACTGAAGTGGTTCCAGGATCTGAGAGTTATTACAATACAGACTCTGAGGTTGCTCTTTAGATGAAATTCCTCCTACCATATCTTCAAACCATTTTTTTCCCCTTACTTGCTCCATTCACCACATTTAGATGCCACCATCTTGGATTTCCTTCTGTGAAAAGGAAATCCCCACTTCTCAGCATGAAACTTGAAAAGCTTTCAGTCGTAAAAGGAGCTGCTGAGCCTACGTCCTACACCCAGGTAACCTAAGCCATGTGGAAATATGAACTGTTCACAACCTTCAAGTCCTCCAAATCTGGCCGAGCTCAGGACCTAAGCCGGCACCGTGAGTTCCTCAAGCAGCAGACGGCAGTGGTTAGTGGGAAAGTCAAAAGTCAAGGGAGTGGGGAGAGTTGCCAAAGCACCTAAGAATATGTGTGCAATAAGCACCACTCTTGGAAAAGAGATGTGTGCACTAGTTTTGTGCGTGCCGGTACATCCCTACGACAACGTCCATCCAGGAGAAGCTGACTTTAGTCCTGAGAGTAGGATGCTGCCTCCCAACTACCAAGACCTGCCTCCTGACTGAGAAGCCTTGTCTCCCAGCCCACTGCAGCAACACAGCCCCCCCACCAGGTGGGCATGACCCTCGGTGCCTGTGGAAAACACATCTTTAGGTAGGGCATGTGCTCTGCGACCACAAAGAGCCAGGCTTCGGGGGGAACTCTTGAGTTAAGCCAGAGGGACTTCACAGCTCCAAGAATCTGACTTTTTGGCCCTTTTGAAAAATCTCACACTAGATCTTACAAAACTGGCGGTATCCACAAGAGTATAAATTAGGACTTCAAAAAGAATTACTCCAAGAAGTGAAACTCGGCCTTTCATTAAGCCAAGGCTTCATCCTGCGATGGCAAAAACCAGAAACCAGGACCACGTTGCTTCATCTCTAGTGTGAGACAAGAAAAGCTTTGGATACAGCTACAGTCAGGATTTTGCTTCACAGGAGGAAATCCAAGATGGTGACTGCGAAGTGACAAATTCCTGCTCGTGCTGTTTTATTTCTGCTGGACGTAATGAGGTTGTTTAACTAGCCTGGCCTCCGCATAAAGTTAATTCCCGCACACACACGGCCTCATATTTTCTGGATCAGTAGCGCAGATATCTTGAGAAACACTTTTCATTTCAGTTTCCCTAGAAGGGTACTAAGAATATGGAGTGAGAAAGCAAAATTTGTCTTCTCAAACCTGCAGTTAGTCTCCAATTTATACAAACCCCTTTTTTTTCACTTGCTGATAGTAAAACTATACACCTTCTTCAGGTCTGGGGTTTTGTTGGTTTGATTTTTTTTTTATTTCTCAAGGCAGCAGAACTGCCTCCCCTCCCACCCCCGCAAAGGTGGTAAAAATAGGCACTGGTTTAGCCCGGGGCTTGTATGGGGAGGAGGGCTGCTAGTTTTTTTAAGCTGTTAAGGTGGTCATTCTTTCTATGGTGCTAATCCATCCTCCTTTCCAGAGATTATTCCTTATTGACATCTCTCTTCTATCAGAGATCTGCTTTATTAGGTCTTTTCTCACCTTTTTTTCCCACATTGCGATGCAGCACATCATGTAGCAGCCATATCACAGAGCGGAGACAGTGCTAGTGCTGGCAAACGGCTCCCTTCTCATCCAGGATTTCGTCTTCCTTTGGCTTGTGATCAGCAGCTGTGGACTCCCTAACACAGAGGTGGACTCTCTTTTGCTCCTTCGCTCTGCCTCTTTTTTTTTAATCCTCCACCGTGCCAAGAAAATTACTTTGAAAGGTATTTGGAAGCTTTTTGACTTCAACATTTTTCAAGGTGTCAGGCTGGGACTTTCCCCAAAAATAGCAATAGTTAACTTAGCTAGCGATCATGTTTTAAATGTTTGTTATATTTTTAAAGAGGTTTTTTCCTTTCTTCTGAAACGTGCCAGATATATGGGGTTTCTGTTCCATGCAGTGGTTCCCCTCACTTTTATTTTCTTGTTTTTAGTGGGAAAGTCAATGAACAGTGGTTTAGGAAGACGGGAAGGAGGCAGAGCAAATAGTAAGCACAAATCAAGGAGAATTTCCTCATTCTGCCCTCAGGAAACCATGTCTCCTTTGTTTCTGGCTTTCTTTAAGGAATAGAAAAAAGCCACTTAAGTTAGCAAAAGAAAGTCTGTCCCATTCCATCTGAGCAACCGATAGAGCTCAAAGCATGTTATGAAGATGAAACCTGATCAGCTTAGACACTTTACTTAGACATCTTTTCTTTAGCCACCAAAACACAAGGGGTTGCCCTGTGCCTGCTAGCAGCTGCATGCAGATGGTGATGCATTGAACTCGCCCACAAGAGATCGAACTGCAAAGCGTACAGTAAATCCATTCTGGATTGCAAACACTTTTTGTTGTTTTTTTTTTCAAATTCCTTCTCGTTTTCACCCATCCTGGCAAATTTTTGCCCTTCATGAGCTTCACAAGTCAAATCAGGCAAGGAGGACGCCGCTTATTGTTCCACTCCAAGTGACAAAGGGTGGAGAAAGGATTCGTCATCGCACTAAGTTATGGGAAGGGTTTTGGTTCCCTAAGATTCCACTGTAGTCAGTGGAGAGGGATGGCAACTCCCGGCTCAAATTGCAGGTATGTGAAAGCACTCTCTGGAAAGGCTCTTTTCTCCCTCCATGACTTTGGAATGAACCCAGGTAATGAAGACAGATACAGATAGACAACAGCTGTAGAAAAAAACCCCCTCTTTTTGTCAGTCAGTGGTTTAAGGAGGAAAATGCTCTCTCTCACACACACACACACTCACTCTCTTTCTCTGTCCCCACTGCTACATTTTACAGAACAGGAATCAAGTCCCAGGAAATGAAGATGGTCAGGGGGCTGGAGCCCCTCTTCTGTGAGGACAGGCTGAGAGAGTTGTTCAGCCTGGAGAAGAGAAGGCTCCAGGGAGACCTCAGAGCCCCTTCCAGTCCCTAAAGGGGCTACAGGAGAGATGGGGAGGGACTCGTGATCAGGGAGTGGAGCCATAGGACAGGGGGTAATGGTTTTAAACTGAAAGACGTGAGATTTAGATTAGATATGAGGAAGAAATTCTTTACTCTGAGGGTGATGAGACCCTGGAACAGGTTGCCCAAGGAATCTGTGGCTGCCCCATCCCTGGAGGCATTTAACACCAGGCTGGATGGGGCTTTGAGCAACCTGGTCTGGTGGGAGGTGTTTCTCCCCATGGCAGGGGGTTGGAACTGGATGATCTTGAAGGTCCCTTCCGACTCTAACCATTCTATGGTTCTATGAAATGCAAGATACCTGACCTGGAATCAGACCAGGATGCTGGGACCTAAATGTGCTACAAGTGCATATATATTTCTATGCTTTACACAGCAAATGCGTAAATGCTTGTACAGCATCAGGTACACAACTCAGCTTTGCAGTCATACTAGGCACCACAGTGCCTAGAATAAATTGAACAAATTTATAAGAATTTATAATAAATTGTGCCCTTCCACCCCCAGCAATATGCACGCAAGGAAAACCGGAGCTCAGTTTAGTTTGGTGCAAATTGTTTAGGGAACTACTGTAGGAGGAAGAGAGACGTACATATATTCCAGGCTAATGCTGGGGTTATGTGTCATCTGGCTCGGCAGCTCTGGGGCATTAACTGACATGGCGTATCAGGTTAGGTTAATAATCTACCGCTTGGTTCTGCTTGAGCAGATCTGCGTGCCCAGGGCAGAGATCAGTGACAAACACGGGGTCTCGAAGGGAAAGGATTAGTTGCTGTGTGATCAGCGGGATGGCACTCGCACCACGAGATGTACAGACTTAATTCCTGGATCTGCTGCGAATCAGAAGCTACATCTGGAAAGTAGCAATACAAATCTGAGTCTCCAGGGATGCCCACGGCAGCGAAAGTAGGCTTGGATGACAAAATGACAGACACTGACAACTTGGACAGGATATTACCGCAATGGGAGAAAAACTTAAAGGATATAAAAATACCTGCTTGTTTTAACAAGATGCCCCAAGAGACTGGGAAGACCTTCCCTCACTCCAAACAAGTTGGGAATTACCTAGTAGGCAAAATGATCAACAAGGGCTCCTTTGCCAAGGTGATGGAGGGGCTGCACATCCCCACGGGGGAGAAGGTAAGCTCCTCATGAGCGGGTACCACACACTAGGAATCGCAAGTAACCTCACGCTAACTTATGTCAGAGAATTTCAGACCATTTAATCCGCAAACCACAATCTACCCAGTGAATTATCCTCTGAACCTTATCCTCATAAATTAACCTCATAAATTGAGTTTATTGCTCATGTATAATCAGCCACATGTGTGAATATGTACTGAGTGCAACTGTTTTCACAATTATAATACAATATAGAGAACAAAGATGTCCTCCTGCTGAAAGAGAATAGGATAATGGCATAGGGAAAATTTCGTATCTGCTTTCCCTGATAATCCTTACTGAGTAATTAGTTTCATGTATGTGACCTATAAAGTTATGGACAACACTTAAGGAAAAGCCAGCCACTCCACCAGCAATCATTTATATGGCAGGATACAGACAACATCTGTTATCTCTAGCTCAGTCAGGCTAAAATAACATACCACGAGATGTAACTGGGGAAAGGTGGATTACTATCAAGCGGTTTTTTTGATTTTCACTTTTCTTATGGCCTCAGTAACTTCACTGGCTGACTAGCCGCCCAAACAGCAAAGGGTCTAATCCCAGCCCATTATAGCCAGTGCCTGGAATGGCTTTTAGACCAAGTCAGAAGAGAGCATGTTAGAAAATAAAATGTGGTAGAGTACAGATGCAGCTAACAGTCAAGCATGTAGGGATTTTTTGCACTTGAGAACGTTTCATACATATGTATCTATTAATGTAATAAGATGTACAGATATGAGAGCTCAGCCTTCTTGTTTTGGCTTTCAAGAGAAATAAACAGTGCATTCTTCCATCGAGAATGTCTCCCTCTGTGATACTGATTATCACCATCATGTCAAAACCAGCTTCTCCCGCATGTCACCCCATCCTTTTGGAAGTTAATCTAGGTTGCAAAGCTTTTTGCCGATTTGCGTATGTCCTACAATTTAGGTAGCCATAAAAGTCATTGACAAGAGAAAAGCCAAGCAGGATTCCTACGTTTTGAAAAACATGAAGCGTGAGCCACGGATACACCAGATGATTAAGCACCCCAATGTTGTTCGGCTATATGAGACCTTGGAGACTGACAACTCCTATTACATGGTGATGGAGCTGTGCCTCGGCGGGGACCTCCTGGACAGAATTTGTGACAAAAAGAGGCTCACAGAAAGGGAAGTAAGGAGATACACCAGGCAAATTCTGTCTGCAGTAGAGCACCTGCATTGCCAGGGGATTGTTCACAGGTAAGACGTTTCCCCCCTTCCAAAGAACAGTAAGAAAAGAAAGTGTGCAAGAATATAGAGTGCCCTTCTTCTTTGAGAGTGTTTCTTTAACTCTCCCTTGTAAAAACAGGGATTGCAAAGATAACTATGTTCTCTCAGCCCATCTTAATAAAGCATTTTATTCTCAGTGGTGGTAGAGGATAAGCCGTTACACACTCCTTGGGGAGTAAAGTAACAAAATCCAGGGATGAGAGCTGATGAGCACAGCAAATTAGTACTTTGCCACGATTATTTCAGAATTAGCTGGTGACAAGCGTGTATCTAATTCAAATATTTCAGTGTGGCTGTGCGTATAAATATTGATTTCATTCGGTAAGCCACAACATATTGAAATAACCACACATCACTCAGGACAGAAGACTGAGGAATCACAGCTCAGTGGTTGCACAGAGGACATGGTCCTGCAGGTTCAGGTCTGTGGCAGGTCGCTGACCTTCCACGCTGGCTTTTCCATTACGGGGACAGATCACAGCTTCAGCCACCGCCAGAGGAACCTGAGCAGCCCATGCAAGGAGAGCTCATCTTCATCTTCTTCCCCTCACCAGGGATCTTTGCACATATGCCAAGGGCAAAAGAATAAGGACTTCCATTTTAGGTGGGGCAATAGGCAAGAAGCAGTTTTTCCCACCAGTTTTCTATTTTACTTAATCATTCACGGTCAATCAGATCCTTAATTTTAAATGGAAAGTGCACTCATCAAGCAAGCCCCCAGGACCTAGCAAGTAATCCAGTTGACTGTATCGTTACAGTAACCATGAAACAAATAAGCTCTTAATACGATGGCTCAGAATTTACAAGTACTTTGTGACTTGAAATGCTTGAAATCCAGCACTTAATTATATTGGATTGGTTAATTAAAAAGGAATGGTCAAGAAAGAAATAATCAGTATCTGACCTAGAGAATTTAAACAAATAAAAGAGGCCATGCCAGAAAACAAACCCAAAGCACTTCACCCATTTAGTCCAGGGTGACATCCATGCCTTGCTGGTTCCCTAACTAATCTATTTTGCAGCGTTTCTTCAGTGCCCATGATCATAACATTTACGTTCTTCCCATGACAACATTCCTCATGAATTTCTCAAGCACTCTTCCCTTCTTTTCGTTTGGAAACAACCCTTCCTGGTGAGCAGGGGGGTAGCCTGACTTCTTCCCCTATTTTTCCTCTGTTGGTATCGTTTTGCTGGGAAAGCTTTGTGAGAGAGAAGAATTTTCCTCCACACCCTGACAGCAGCCAGGTACAAAGTGGTGTGAGCTCCTCCAGAGATTTGTTTTACTATCAAACCCCCCTAACTAAAGAAAAATTCATCCCTGGCTCTCAAGTGCCTTGTCATAGGGTTTATGAAGTTGCAAGGTCGTGAGCGTAGGTTCGGTCAGCAGCACCTCAACTAGTGATCTGCTTCTAGCTTTGAGATTCAGAGCTGCAGCCTTCACCTCATACCAGAAGCAGACTGGGAAGGATCTGGAAGGGCTTTCCCGCTCAGCTCCAGCTGCAGTGATTTACAGCAACTCACTGCGGAGGTTAAACCGACGAGGATAATTGTGGGTGTAACCTCTTCTGAAAAGAAGGCATCAATATTTCCAGAAAGATGAGCACAGAAATAGGAAAGTTACCTCACAAAGTCAATCATCTGATTTTCTCATCTAAGCACTGACCAAAGCTCAACTCTTTGCATTGCTTTAACACAAGGAAAGGAGAGTTCCCAAAGCATCTGGTGGGAATGGCTGCTGCTCCACACTTACCCTGGAGCCCCACAGGTGTCAGAGCATTGCTGGGGAGGGTGCTGGTAAAATCACACCAGGTATCATGGTAATAATTTCATGAGATGGATAATTGTGTGCCAATGCTTGGGTTATTGCCTGGGGCCTCTTTATTTTACTAGAATGGAGGAGCCTGGTGATTGCAAGATCTCATTCCTAAGTGATGAGTTTAAGAATTTGCTAATCTAATTTACTTTTGCTCAGAAGTGTCTTACGGACATTCCTGATTTTTAACTTTGGGATATATGTCAGAAAAACACTATTTTCTATTGTCTTAATAATATATTTGATGAAAAACTGGCCAGTTTTGTAACTATTTTTAGTCCAAATTAATATCATGCATCAGAAATCCTGTGCTATATTTTGAGTGCTATTTTGTTTCCTGAGCTTTACTTTTCCTACTCAGCACTAAAATCAGCACTGATCCAATAAATCGGCTTAAATTAAGGTTGAGTCTACTTTTCATGGTAAAGGTAGTACCTTTCTTGTCCACGTGAGACCACAGTTGATTTTGATGCCACAGTTGCGAAAATGATCAGGAAGGTGGAGGATTGACTCACTTTTGCCTATTCATCCAGCACAC
>KZ507910.1:39825-50728 GCA_002844005.1 Limosa lapponica baueri | reverse complement strand
CTGTGACAATAAAGTGTTGATCTTTATCAAGCCTTGAGCTATCTCCATAATCTCCTTCCCTGACTGCTAAGCTCTCTGAGCAAATCCTACAGCGAAGGGGACAGAAAAGTAATGTTTTCAAACTTGTTTGGAGAAGGATCCTTCTCACTCAGCACTGCAAGCTGGGGAGGAGGTCACACTCACCAACTTTTTGTCATCAGTGGAGCCCAGACTTCATGCTACTGCTTGAGCAGGAGAAAGCTGTGATTATCTGATAGCCGCTTGTTTACATGTAGTGGGAAGTGAGAATGATAGTTCCCCTCAAGAGCACTTCACATCTTTTTTTTTTCTAGCTCCAAACTACATAACATATTAATCTTTATTGCCATTTTATTCCATGTCAGACATAGATGACACCATGTGATGTTTTACTCGTCTTGTACTAGAGTAACTGTAATTTATATCAAGAGTTGCAAATTGCCAGACAACTGGAAATAGCATGAAGTAAATGCTTCCTAAAATGCCTTAATATGAGAGCTAATAGCTATAATGTTTGTTTCTTGTAACTCAGTTCAGTCTAAACTGATAGTTAATTGGATTGTCATACGTAACGTGGATAAGTATTCAAACATGTCTAAACTTCATAAAACTGCCTGTACAGAGAGAAAGACGGTATTAGAGCAAAATCAAAACCAAACTTTTAAGCATGTTTCCACAGCAAGCTCTATAAGCACTTTTGCTGATCTGCATGAAACCTGTGCAATTTAAATGCCATTATTCTTTTTTGTCAATGTGCAGGCAAATTCTAGTATGAGTGGAAACCCTAAAAATATTAAGTTTACTTCATAAAACCTATTAAAATGGGTGGCATGAAACTGAATTATTTCAACTGGAATATATACACCGGGGAAAAGCAAGATCTTGAATATTCACATTACAGCTCATTGAAAAGGCAATGGGCTATGCAACAAGATTGACAACAAAGGGAAAAATGATGAGGAAAATTGCCTTACTTATCTGCTAGAGTGCTCTTGACTGCCAACTGTAATTTTATGGTTCATTATATAAAAAAATACCATTAATGTTAGTACTTGTGTATCATAATCATGCGAAGAAGGGAAAAAGTTCATTGAAATGTGCTCCATTTTTAATCAAGACACTATAATTGTGTGTTTTTCAGGCATCATCAATTTCCATCAATTTTACTGCTGCAAAAATAATGTGCTGCTATAGTTCTTCCAAAGGTCAATTCCTGCATGAGGTACATCGACTGCAGGGATGTAAACTGTAAATAAACAGCAGCATAATTTATCTTCTCTGATATTACTTGATTCATCATGAGCTTTAAGTTGATAAGTGAAGAAAATGGAATCGCTGGTTTTAAATTCCGTGGTGCATCAGATAACTTAGAAATTACAGGAACTTCGGTTATATAAATGTTGTTATATAAAATGTCAGGCAACAGCCAATATTAGCATTGCAGAGCCAATATTACATAGAAAATGTATCTGTCAACCTATCTGTGTGCCTTCAGTAGTTTTGAAAATCACAGAAGAGATAAAATTGTCTGAAACAATGGCAGGCTCTGCACTGCGATGTGCTGCATTCCTTATGGATTCACCATCTCAAAACAGCTTTGACCACCGGAAAATCAGGGTTTCTGGCAGCTAAGGGGGAATAGTGATTTTACTAACCCAAACACCCCACCTGATTTTTTTTTAAAAAGGAGACACAGGGAAATTTAGTGACACTAAATTAGAATACACAGAAAGTTTTCTGCAGAACAAAAGATTTCTGAATTAATGTTTGTATTATTCCAGTTCAATGCCAGGGAACAACTCTACAGGAAGGCCTCAGTCCCAGTGCAACCCCAGAGTGGAGGAGAGTCCCTATTCCAAGGACTTTCTTCTCAACAAAATAGAGATGATTCCTGGATGATATTTTCCTAGCTAGGGGATGCTCAGACTTACTTTATTCCACGACTCCGTGATTGAGACTGACCTTGATCAATAGCTGCTCTTTTCTCCTGGGAATGTGCTCTGAGTTTTGAAGCCTGGGCATGTTAAATTTTGTTTAGAACTCACAACTGGCTAGTGAAGTACAGGGCGTTCGTAGTAGATATTTTATTGAAGTTTTTCAAAGCTCTTTTTCATCTACTGGTGAAGATGTGCTGTATGGGCATTATCTGTTGTAGCTGATCCTGTATCCTGTTGAAACCTCTCCTTCTTGCAGAACTACCACCAGCATTTATTTTCATGCTCAGTCTTGTAATCTCATTCTAAATTTCTTGCAGCACAATGGATGCCCGAGACCAAGGGCATCTCTCCGCAGAGGCTCAGTGCTGCCTTTCCACCCTCGCAGAGAATCCCAAAGCCACCAAGTCCCTGTTGTCCGTGCTAAGCTCCCTGGGGACCCCCTAGAGCTGGTCACAGCACCAGATCCCCCTGAGAAAAGCAAGGAAGGCAGCTTTATTTTCTGTTAGCCTTGTAGACTACTTCGGTCACAGCTCTTGTTGCCTCACGTGAAAGGAGCAGTGGTTCACACCACAGCCAGAAAGAAACACATTTTCTTTCCATTCTTCATCTTTTAAAAGATCCCGCTCCTTAAATAAAGCAAGAAAAGCCGAGTACAGTAGAAATGGCTTTTGCTGGGTAGCTGATATTAGGGCAAACAGATCATAAAACCAGCATTACTTGGATGATATATTTGTGTAGTATTTCATCTGTACTAGCGTAATACACTATCAGACTTGTGTTGCTTTGATGATGTATTATTTGACAAAATAAGGTCAGCTGTCAAAAACCCATTCCAGTGTCTGAGGCACTCAAAGTTTTGTTGGGGGAAAAGAAGCAGCAAAGTTCATTTTATTCCTAAAGAGCGCATTCTTCACCGTGGTGAAGTGAGGGATGGTAAGAGTGATGCTGAGAGGCTTTACGGAGGCTGACAAGCCCTCCAGAGATCCCATCACGTAGCCAAGGCTGTAGGGCACAGGGAACAAAGTGTGATGTTTGCTGCCAACTGGAACCTCTCCGGCGGCTCAGCAATAGGCCTGAAATAGCTGAAATAATACACGTACTTATGCCTATTTTCAGATTAACGTCACTGTACACTAACACCTTTGAAGCGGGACCATCCCACAGCAGACGCTGAGCAGCGGAGCAGTAAGTGGTGGAGGAACCTCTCCCTTCTCCTTCCCCCAGCAGAAGTGAATGTCTGGGAGAAGGGCTTCGCAAATCTCACTGTGAAAACATGGCATTATTCATAGCGTGTGATTAGTCTTTCATGCTTTCCTTGTTATAAATATGTAACACATGCTACAGTGCAGAATGTGATAATATATTCTAACGTGATCTTTAATGCTGATATTTAAAAACCTGTTCCTGAATATGCACAGTTTAAATTTCACATGAATGTACATCTACCATTTTTCCTGTTTTAAAGCATGAAGCCTTTTGAATGAGAAGTAAGTTTTATATCAATCCATTTTTACCCCTGTCTTCAGCTCATCTATCTACAGCTAAATATTTTCTTCATCTTCCACAGAGAAAAATGAATTATTCTAAAGCAAAGTGTGCTGCAGCGTGTGTGTGTGTCTTTGTTGGTAAGTCAAAATACAAACACTGGGAGTAGATATTCTCATTTGTTTTCCGTTCCAGTTTTTAAGTGATATGTTAGGAAGCAATCATAATAAAGAGGAGCTGAAGAAATTATTTCTCAGTTAGACAGCAGCCTGCTGTTATCTCTAATCTAAGAGGCACTGGATAGAGGTCATCTTCTGATCAATGAGGTGAATTTCATTTTATGATGCTGAAAACAGACAGAGAATGGTACAATCAAGTGCTTTCAAAGAGAAAGAAGCAGCAGTTGGAGAGTGATGGAAGAACCATAACAAAAATAAACAGATTTATTGCAATACATAGCCTGTTTTACAAGGACTCTGTAGTGCAGAAAGAGGATGTTACTCTACTTTAGCGCCCCAGATATACAGAGTATTGCCAAGATTTATAATCATTTTACCTGCCCAGGACGGTCTTCTGGACAAATAGGGTCAACACAGTGCACTGCCACATTGAAAGATTATCTCTCATAAAGAATAAGCAATTTGGTTTCCAAGCTGAACACTTAAGCATGCAATGTAATGCAACTTTTGGGAATCCCCATACACAAAGAATGTGGGCAGCTTTTCTCTTTCACGGTGTCCAGAAACTCCAAGAGAACCGAGTGTCTCCCATGTGGATAGGCTCTGGCTGGTTGTGGGGTTTGCCCGTATTTTGCTTTTCAAGTGGAATTTGATTTGGCCAGGTTTTGCTCTCAGCGCTGTCTGGTAGGACTTTGGGTCATGGAACAATATGGACTGCAAGGGCTGGTTAAATTGTTTGCTTCTGAAGTTTTATGGTTAGTTTGGAATATCAAGCATGGATGTGCTGTCGTGGTAATTGGGCAATTATGGGGTGTATGATGCATCCTGTGCCATAGGTGAGCCTTAAACAGGGTCTGCTCTCCCATTCAAGAACTGGGGAAAGGGACGGAGCATGCATTGTGGTTTGGAGAGCTGCATTACAAATCACTGTCCAGCAAGAATTCAAAAATACTTTCCCACAAAAATACTGAATTTCACAACAAGAACAACTGTCTGTTTGAAACTATCTGCCATGTAGCAATTTGGGTAATTTTCTCAAGAAGAAGCAAGATAACCAATCTTGATAAAAGCATGTAGGTGAGCAAGAGGAAAAGGTTGCTAAAATACAGAAAAGGACAAAGAGATGTGAGAAACGCGTGGACCAGGAAATGGGCAACTGTGTGTCTGTCACAGTGCAGCAGCACATTTCTGAGTGTCTGACTTTGTGTTTGATTTGTTGATTGGAAATAAAAGTTGGACTGAAAATATTCCTTGGTTAAGGTTTTAAGAGTGACATAAGACCTACACTTACATCCCATGGAACTGTGGATGGAAAAGTGCTGCTCAGCCAATGGTGGCAACGAGCAAATGGTCATGTACATTCATAAACCAGTGGAATAAAACTTTCATAAACCAGTGGAATAAAACTTTCATAAATCAATTGAATAAAACTACAAGAAGAGGAACCTAAAATGGCAGAGCAGCAGCGTGCAAAGGAACCCAGAATTTTAATTGATCTGCTGCCGTTGTGTCTATTGGAGGGTGCATAAAGGTGAGTTCTTCTGCTAGGAATAAAATGTAGAAACAACTTTTTACATTTTTGTATGCCTCATCCAAAAATATGGCCTTCTGCATGTTTATATTTGAAAAGATAGTGTTTTCCCCAAGCAGCAGAGCTTACTTTTCATCAGACCATATAGCAGAGGTGGTTTTTTTCAAACCTTGCAAACTATCTGCACCGATGGAAAGCTAAAGAGAGCCCTTGCTGTCAGCGTGGATTAATCTGGAATTCCCTGGCATCTTCAGATCCTTGTGCATCAAAACACTAGTTTGCATCAAAAGTTGGAACGGTGATTCAAAGTATTCTGGAGTTCAGAAAACGACAAGAGCGAATGAACTAAAATGCCTTCAATTTTTATGGCTTGCAAACTTCAAAAACTGTAATTGTGCTGGAAGTCTTTGATCTCAATATTACTCCTCTGTTGCCTTTGAAGTCAGAAGCGTGGGGCTATTGCAGAGGGATCCTCAGGTGTCAAGTGTTAATTCCTTATAGCCACATTTAAGGTACATCCTATGAGCTATTGACCACTAGATGCTAAAGAACGTAACCATATGTAGAGAGCGTTTTCTTATTAAAGAAGGTTTCACACATCAGTCGTTCTGGTGCAGATTGTTTTTTACCAGCCAAGAGGTCACTGCAGACCAGAGGACGTTTTCTAGAAGAAACAAGCAATTACATATTTTTAGTAATCAACTGTTGCAGCTGAGCAGGAGTTAAAACAATGTCAGAAGTTACACACCAAACAGCAGCTTATGTTGGTTTTGGTGCTTAGGAGGGAGCCCTGGAAGGGAGAGGTTGGTGAAGGGCTGGGCTGGAATGTGGGAATCTCTCTCTGCCCCTGAGATGGGAACTTAATGCCATAAATTGGTACCAGCGTCTGCCTTCATCCAGCAGAAGTGGGAAGGAAAAATAGAAAGGGCTGCATTTATATGACTTGTAAAATATTCATTTATGTGCTGCGCTTACGGAGAATCGATCTCTAGAGAGCGTGAGGTTTCTCCATCTCAGTCAAATTAGATTAGAGGTAAGAGCTGAGTGGGATAAAATGTCACAGGGACAGGGAAGGGGTGAAATGGTGTGGGTGTGTGCTCGCCTCGGACCCCCTGAGTGGGGCAGGGGGTCATTAGGGAGGGCTGAGGCTGCAACGGGACCGAGACATGAGCTCGCCCCTGAGGCAGCGTCTCTGGGTTTTGATCCCACTTGGTGGCAAATTGTTGAAATCTTTTTGTAGATTTGGTTTTCAATGACTTGTTTTACTGGCCAAATTATAGCAAGGGTGAATAAGGCCAGCGCTGAGGGAGGCAATGGTTTATTCCTTTTTATTTACGGTATTATTTTCAGTGTATGGTGAAGGAGAACGCAGCAATGGGGACAGCAATGCTTTGCTCCTCCACGGATGTCCCTAGGTGGTGCCCATCTGAAGATCACTAAGGTTTTCACGGTGTAACAGTGGTGGTTTGTAGGCAATTTGATTTATTTCTCTATGTGACCCCCCAGACAGGTCTCTGCACGGGGCGTGAGACGTGGTGGTGACACTCAGAGCTGGGTTAGCCCATGGCTGGAGTGAAACCAGTCACACCAACCCAGTGGTTTTTTCCAATTAAAATGGTCTTTGATGATTTTAAGTGAGATGTGCTATTGTGAATGGGATTCCTTCAGTCTTTTTCTGATGTTAAGAGTTTCTAGCAACAGACTTTTACATAGTTAAACTGAGAAATATCTTCTGTGATGTTTTCAGCTCCTTCTGACAATAATGTCTTTACCTTGGGAGCAAAGTATTCATGATGGTGTCAATAAAGACAGCAGCTTTGACAGCAGTTTTATATATCAGCATAGATGTAGAGTGCTGAATATTACGTGTATTATCAATTGGCTAACACTTTCCACGAGAAAGATGTCTCTTTAGAAAGCTCTGCCTTTTATGAGTGTCATCAACGTCTGTCAGGCTTGACACGGCTGGGTTTGACTGAGTTTGAGGGTTTTGTTGTTGTTTAAATTTGTGATAAAATAAGCGAGCATTTTCTGAGAAGTGGATGTTGAAAAATGTGTTGTGTTCAAATATAAACTGCTTCATTCTACCGTTATTTTGTGAAAGCTCTGAGATCTGTGGAGGAAAAGACCTAAGTAATAGAGTGATTTGCCATGCTTTTGGTATTAAAACAGCACAAGTACAGTTCACGCAGAGGCAGTGACTTATTACAGCTCTAAATACCTTCCCCTTTAAAAGCTCTGGGGTTTAAAAGCTTTGTGCAGAGTCTCCATTGTCTTTTGGATAACCCGAGGGCAGAGGAAGAAGAGCAGTGAGGGCAGCGAGTGCAGGCAGGCAGCTGTGAGCACCTACAGGTGCAGAATATCATAAAAATGAGAAAGAACTTATTTGCAAGTATTAGGAATATTTGTTTTCCACATTATGAAAAAAGGATTATTTCTAAGTTCAGTGCAAACCGATATGGATTCACACTTCATTATTTCAGGTGCAGTCTCTTGATGGATGCAGAAAGAGGGCAGGTTTACTGACAAATTTCCACCGTTTCAACTTTGGCAGTGTTTGTTGGCAAGCATTGCGTAAAAACAGGATATAACACAGATCATATGTTCCAGCTCACCACCGGCTCCTTCTGCGACTGGTGGCTGAGGGCCATGGTCCTGAAGAGCAAGGAGACATCAGTCGTGCTTCCAGCAGGTGACAGAGCTGTTTCCAAAACGATCACTGCCTTGAGTGCCGACTTGTAAGGTACTGGTATGAGGGAGGTATGGCTCCCAGTTGCGAGCCCTGGGGCAGCTCGTGGAAGTTTGTAGTGTGATTTTCGACCACAATTCATCACCCACCTTCTTTTCTGCCTGTAAATCTCAGGGCATGCAGACCAGCCAGCAGCAGTGTCACCGGCCGATGTCCCCTCCTCTCGTATCATCACTTGGACCTGGAATGCCACTGGAGACCAGCGAGGAGCTGCTTTCGTTACGGGAGGCCTCTTTCTGAATATTTACATCTGAGGTATAAATCACACTTTGCACATCACTCAGTGTAATAGGCTCCTGTAATTAAATGAGAGCTTTATTGAATAAATTACCACTGTGGTAATTATATGTGTAATACTCTTGCTGTATCTCCCGCAATTCCTTTGACTTTATTGCAGATAAAACAATGACCTTGTCTATTTTCATAATGCTTGATAATTTAGGAAGACTGAAGAAGTGTTAATTTTGAGTTGCCCAAGAAGTCTTTAGAAATGTTACCAGTAATGGTATAAGCTCAATATTGAGACAATATTATTCCTAATACTTTTTGCACACTGACAGTGCCAGTGACACCCCTGTTACCTTCGGGAACACAAACTTACCTGTGTGAGCAACCAAGCTTGGTGTGTGCAGCAAACACTACTAATATAGTGGGAAAAAATGTTGGTTTGGTCTGTAATATCCCCAAATTGATTTTTCCTCAATGGAGTGGAGAGCCAGAATTAACTGCATCCAATCAGCCAGGACCTTTATGTAAATTAATGCAGAATGAGAATAGCAGAGTATAACTTGATGACATCGGCCTTATTTTTTGTATATTAGTCAATACTTGCTAAGTTTACAAATTTCCTTTGGCTTAGTTGCTTATATATGCACATAAGTACAAACTCGCCCATTGGATACTTAAATTAAATTCCAGTGAGACTTTATTTTTATTTACTGCTTTCTCCAAGATATGTATATCTTTCAAATCTCTACAGAGCTGCATCGATTCCTGTAGTATCATCTCCTAGTTTATTGACTACAAGTGGTGACTGATTGTCCCTTGATACTTCAGGAAGACCTAAAAGATACAAGAATGTAGTTTTAAATAGGCTTCGACTTTATTAAGCTACCGCCACATTTGGGAAATTATTTGAGATGGTTGGGAATTTCTTGACAATTTTTTTTTCTCACTGGAAAAAAAATGCTGATTTGCCAAAATCAAATCTGTTTGCTAAGCAGAATTTGATTCAACATATCCAATTAAGAAGAAAAAGAAGCCACTGCAATAGCGGGTTGACACTGTTAACCGAAGATTGCGCTTTTCTTGTGATGGCATTTTTTCAAAATTTTAATGAACTTCTTCTTAAAAAAAGTTGAAACCAATTAATTTTCCTGACCTGACAAAAAAAGAGGGGGGTGGGGGGTTGCTGGTGGGTGGAAATGTGAGATCACAGATTTACACCCTGTCTCGTACTCAACTTCTCTGCAAACTGCCGAAAACTTGTGGGAGACGGAAACACAACCCAGGCTCAGCGGGGAACTTCCTTGCCATGCTGCCACGCTGCTGATACCCTCTCAATCCCTGTCTATAGAAAACTTGGGAAATTGGGTGAAAAAAATCAGCATCTCATTGTAGAAGGCATTAACAGCCTGTTTTCCTCCTCCTTGGTGTCTTCTGGTTGGTGTCTTCTGCTTTTCTGGGAGCAGCTGGTTTCCATCACCCTGTGCCAAAGAGTCGAGCTTGGGCTTCTGCTCGTCTTTCAGCTCCTCGTCAGCGTGTCCCAGACCATCCCTGGTCTGCTCTGGGATCTTCCTGAGCAGCTCTTCTTTGCTGAACGTCACATTTTTGTGATAAAGTGATATTGATCCATTTCTAATAATGAATTTGCTTGACATTTGCAATACTGGAATATCAGGATCCTGTCAAGTCAGTTTGAAAACACAGTCTGGTTCAGAGAAAACACCTTATTTTAAGGAAACACTTTATTTTAAGGTTATTTTCAGTAAAATCTGAAACTTATCTTCAATCAATAACATTTTAAAAAATTAATTTGCACTTGTACTCAATGGGGTGCAGGAAGGATAGCGAGGCTTTCTACTATGCTTTGAAAAGCCATAGCAAATAACTTCTGTAAAAGAAAAATCACCTAATAGCAGCTTTCTATGGAAATTCACAGTATTTCTCTGTTCAATGGTGCATGAAAATACATGTGCTTTGTATGAATACAGAAATGAAGAAATAATTTATCAAGCAAATATATAGGTACTTCTTCAAGAATTTGTATTGCTTTGGAAACATTATTCTTTTTTCGATACAGCTTTACTGATCGTCTGTCTGATGGATAGATCTGAGATGGGAAAGGAAATACTTTCCTTCATTTTATGATGAAGAAAAGGAAAGAAAGAAAAACTAAGCATTAAGATGCCAACATGTGTTTCATCTACTTCAGTTCTGCCTGAGAGAACCAGATTCAGCAGAGCAGTTTCACGTTTGCAGAAGTTATTGCCTTACCTCCTCTGCTGCTTCTCACAAGTTTTCCTATTTTTTGTCCTTAGTTTCTTTGTATTTTACTTTTCATAAGAGAGCAAAGCATCTGCTCTCTAGGGTTATACAGGAATTAATGCCATCAAGTATTGAAGAGCCCTAGGTCTGCCAGACTAAGGGGAATATTTTTAAGGGGGACATTCTGTAAATGCAATTAGGTGTTTATGTACCTCTAAAATTTATATAGACCCTAGAGGTGTCTAAACAGCTTTTAAAAATCTGCAGCTGGATGTTTATTGATAAACAATGTGAATAGGTCTTGTCATGAAAGGTCTTGACCTAGTGACTTTCTAACCTTGTCCCCTTCTGCACCGGGTGTACACCCAGGTCTGTGGGCATCCCATGGGGGGTTGCCCTGTGCTGGCCTCTGCCATTGGCTACTGGGCTGACACATCTGGGGAGAAAAAGAGGGTTCAGAAGTAACAGACATTTTTATAGCTGTAGATACAAACTTCACACACCTTAACTGTCCTCA
>KZ507909.1:7485-21477 GCA_002844005.1 Limosa lapponica baueri | reverse complement strand
ACAGATCTGTGTTGTATATATGTATTTGTAGTCCATCAGGGCCGAGTCTTCCAGATGTTGATACTCCATCCTGCTGGAATCAAAGCTTCGGAAAGCAGGAGTGTCCCAGATGTCCCAAGTGTCACAGCTCTCTCCATCAGTATTTACTGAATTGGTCCTGGTGTAGCAAAAAGAGATGTGTTAGAAGCTTCAAATGCTTTCGTGTTTTATGGCTTAAATAGTGACTCTTGAGTACCCCTTAAAAAAAACACAAGGGAATTCTGCAATGATATAACTCATTTCCTTTACTGGTTGGTTGTGTTTGTTTGTTTTTCCCCTAGGGCTAGACTTTGGGGGGTGGAGGAAATCCCCTTTTCTCTACATTCCTCTCTCTGTTTCCACATGTACCCTGAATATTACGCACATGGGGAACAATGAGGTATTCTTCTTGTACCTAGTGAGCCCAGTACCTTTTTGTTCTTTGGTCCTGGAGGTGTTTACTCTGAGGACAAAGGGAAAAAGGCTCTAAGCCCATTAGGTGTCTGCAGTGGAGGAGCCCACTGCAGTGTTGCTACCCTTGGAGGGGTAAGGTACTGCCCGGGATTATTTTCAATATTCAGGTACAGGCAAACCCAGCCAGGTACGTGTGAGAGTAACAGGAACTGACTGGCTCTGGGTTACACCTTTAACAACCTGAATTAAAAAGAGGAGTCTAATATTAATGGAAGGAAATGGGTGATCAACTGGAAATCCTGACTCACGTGAGCTTCAGTGCAAAATCTCAGCCAGCTTTTCCTCATAATACTGGAAGTTCTCTTGAATGTCCTCCCATGGCACGAAAGCCTTTGCTTCCTCCCCTTCCTCCTGCTCCACAAAGTTCTGCCAGACATACTCAAAGTCTTGAGGCTTCATAATCCTCAGCTTGCAGCCAGCTGACTTCATTTTTTTCAGGGCAGCCTGCATTTCTGGCTCTTCCCACATGAAGAGCCGCCCTACCATGATTGTCAGCCGCAGGTTCTTATTCTTCTTTAGGGTCTCGGTTATCCGATCCGCGCAGGTCACGCAGGGACTGGAGGAGACGTACCAGGTGACGTTGTAGCGGAGGCTCGATTCACACTTTGGTAAAATTGTGTTGAAAAAAGCCATTTCTGCGTGGGCGGCCGCGTGCTCGTCTTCCAGGTAACCCCGAGAAGTCACTGACTCTTTGCCTTGGGTCTCGAGAACGTAACACAGGAAGGTTTTGTTCCTGCCTGAGCTGTATTCCACGTTCCTGAACTGGAATTTGAAAAATATGGCTGGGAGGCGCTCCCTATAGAGAGTGAAGAGGAGAGAAGCATCTCAGAGGTAGATAATAAAGGTCTTTTTACACACATATATGTATAGGGTTCAGTTCCTGTGTGTGATCTTGGACAAGTCACTGGATCTATGATGGCTGTATTTCTCCTAATATTAAAAGAAGATGCCTTTCAATAGGAGGATAGAAATACATTTAAAAATTATAAGAAATTCTGCTAGTTCTGCCGTGTGGTGAGACTTCCAGGCCCATTCTCACTACCTGGTCTTTTTCACTTAATTTTAACAAACTTGTCCTGGGAATTTCTGGTATCTGCATTGAGGTATTTGAAGAGCAACTTGTTTCTGCAATGTATTTCTTGAGACACGTTTATTGCAGGTAAGGAGGGGCAGCGATTGGCATTTTCCCAGTCTTAATGCGCCTGGAAACCGAACTGTTGTACTCTTTTCTAGGCCATTAACATAGTTTTTTTCAGGTGATGTTGCGATGTTAATCTGTTGTCCTAAATTGTTAGGATGATAACTCTGGCATTGCTAATTAATGTTTTACCCCCAGTGCTTTTGCAGTCTGGATTTCCTGAGTCGAGGCAGGCGGGAGTGACTAGTTGCAGTTTTACCGTGTTCTGGTTTTACTCTCCCAGTATCAGCCGAATACTAATATTCGGTGGGATTATGTTGTGATTTTTGGTTTAATAAAATATCTGAGATCAAATCTAGCTTTGCTATTATAAAGCGTATTTCCCGCTGAGGTTTGATAGTTGTCTCATGGATGCTACTGACAAACTTCAGGTCCTTTTTCTAATTTGCTGTGTACCTTTTCCATTCTGGGCTTCTCAATGAGCATAACCCACAGTGAGTCATGGCGGTGAGTAACGTGTTTGCAGCCCTCTCTCACCCGAACAAGGTAGTCAGCTGGTATTTAGGGAAGTTAATTTAGGGAAGTAAATCAATATTTCTTAATTTAGGGAAGTAAATCAATATTTCTTAATTTAGGGAAGTAAATCAATATTCCTTAATTTAGGGAAGTTGAGTCCTTTCAAATACTGCATGTAGCTTTTATGTGTTGCTGACTGAAGGGGTGAAAAAGGAAAACTGTGTTGTCTAATAGTGCCTGGTCCTTTCTGATGGAGTAACGAGGTTTCCCGATGGCTCCCTGTAGCATCTATTGCGGCGTACGTACATCAAGGCAAGAACTACTTGAAGGATCTCAGGTGGAATGATGGAAAAGATATTGCTGTCAACATGCCTTGTGACCTGCTAAACGCTACAAAGGATGGGAGTGAAGGCTGCACAGAGGAGCCAAAGTGAAATAATGAAAAGTAGTAGCACAACATTTCATTTATTACACACCAGTAATCTTCTGGCGTGTTGTACTCCTCTCCTCTGAGCTTTAGGTGGACCTATAACCTTGATATTCCCAGTGAGGCAATAATGAATCTTTGTAAAACAGTAAGTGTCTTATTCATCCCTGTCTCATCTATAGTCAGATTATAATGTCAGGCCCCTCCGGGGGGTTCACTGTGCAAAGGTCAGGAGAGATGCTCAGGCTCTTGGAAATTTTAATTGGGGAGAGCAGCGAGGCTGCAGGAGAAAGCGGTGAAGCGTCGTGCTGCTGAGAGGAAAGAACAATTTGTGATGCAGCATCTCGCAGGATGTCTCCAGAGACAGTGGAAGTGAGTGGTATGGAAAAGAGTGGAGAGAATCAAAATTGGGATGTTATGCTGGCTTAGCGATGCAGGAAGGATGCCTGGATGTGCTGGGAGTTTGCTGGTGGGAAATGCTGGTGTGGGGCGGTGGCGGGTCAGGAGGGAGGGCTGTTCATGGAGAGCTGGATCCGAAGCCTTTTAAAATTAGTGGATGTCTTCCTATAGAGCGTGATGGATAAAGCTTTGCTAGTATCGCATCAAAAGCCCCAGACAGCACATATTCTGTGCAAGTGAGAGGGGCTGAAATGGGAATGGCTGAGCAGAAGGATGAGGGAACAGGCACTTAGTTCCGCATGTCATACCTGGCTGCAAATGTTACGTTACGTGCTGCAAGCAAACGGCTCTTTCCTTTGAAAAGAATTGGAAATAGTGTGCTGTCTAAACACGTAACTCAGAGTAAATTATAGCTGTTGTCAAGCATCTTTGGCGGTGTTAATTTAAAAGTTTAAATACAATTTTCCATTAGTATTTAATTCCACTTACAAAGTTTCAGAAGTTTCTCTTCAGTGTGTGTATATTCCACACTTCTCTTACTGCTGCCAGGAGTTTTCTTGCTGCCAAAGTCCTGTGGCATTTCTGGCTTTTGAGAAAATTAAAACACAAAAGAACACCCTCTCTATTTAATTTTTTTATGATACTACAGTAGTATGTCAGATCCGTTTGGTCCTGTTACACAGATTGGCAGTAAAAGGCCTGGAGTTATAGTTCCCGCTTCTGTTCTGGATTTCCCACCAGCGTGATTTTACAGATGAAGAGCTTCGCTTGGAATATCAGTGGCCTGTTCCAGCCAAATGGTGTGAGAGTCGATGCGGTTGGGCTGGCACAGTTGTACTTTGTGCTGCGAGAGGAAGATCATTCCTCTTCCAAATGCAACAAGATGTGCGAGTCAAAGCAGTTTTGTTCATAAAATTGCATCTACACTGGGAATATCTACTGTTGCTGTCAGGCGAGGACCACCGTAATTCTTTTCACGTATCATTGATTCGTGAGAGTGGAAGTTTAAGTACAGGTTTGGCTTTAGAAATTTTATAGAAGGAGGTTTTCAGCTGCTTCTTAAACGACATAATTAAAGCCTTGCATTGTTCAATTCTGCTTAGATGAGATCTGTGCAAGACGGGACTTAAACAATAGAAAAGCCTCTTTGGGAGCTTTCCATGCTATTACTGTTTTAGCTGGCAGTGTATTGATGGGGGATGAGAAGCAGTAGTGTGGATACAGACTTTTATTTTGATTAATGAGCAAATAAATCATGCTGCTTTGGTATGATTTGGTTTATGGTTCTCTGGTTTGCACTGAGAGTTTGCACAAGCCTGGATAAGGGAAGCTTGTGCTGGCTTGCACATTTTCAAAATGACCCAGAAAGACTACTTCAACATCCTTTTCTTGGCGTTTTGACCTCCCTTACGTTAGATGACTGCAAGTTACCTGTTAGAGGGAGTCTCAGTTTCTTTAAGATGAATTGCAAGACTTCTACTGATTTTATTAAAGAGCGTTATCAGTTTCTAATTTAGCACAGTGCCTCTTATTCCACAAACTCCTTTCTCTTGTTCTTTGAAGCAAAAAGCCCCCACATAGAATCATAGAATTGCCCAAGATGGAAGGGACCTTGAAGATCGAGTCCAACCATCAACCTAACCCTGATAAAAAAAACATCACTAAACCATGTCGCCAAGCACTATGTCAACTTGTCTTTTAAATGCCTCCAGGGGTGGTGCCTCAACCCCTTCCCTGGGCAGCCCATCCCAAGGCTTAATAACCTTTTCAGTGCAAAAATTTTTCCTAATATCCAATCTGAACCTCACCTGGTGCAACTCGGGGCCATTTCCTCTTGTCCTATCCTTCCAAGAATAGCATTTTTCCTGCTTTATATCCAATGTAACAAAAGGTTCTTTGGTTAATATCTTAATGATTCTTTAATTAAAGACTTCTTTAAAGTCCAGCTATGTTGGGTCTGACATAAGCCACCCATTGCCTTCTTTCAGAGCTAAGTTTGTAAGGCTACAATAAGTTGTTTTAAAAACAACATCATCGTGTATTTAAACGTGGCACATCAGAGTCACATGGAAGCTCGTTCCTGATTTAAGACTCTTGACTGCAGAGCGGTTACGTGTGTGCTGAGATGGGCTCTGCGTGTTTGGATGAGCTCCCGTGATCTGTTCCAGGATGTATCCCCTCAGAGGTGTATTTATTCAGGCTTCTAGATGGATTTTATTGCTTATCATCTCAGTGTCTCTCTAAGATTATCTGGGATGTTCAGCTAAATCTGCCCTTCTAGCAACATGGAATGTGCATCAGCTTAATTAATAAGTTTCCGATAAAGAACATAAACAAAGCTAAGGGCATTTTCCAAGTCTGTAAGTAGCTGGCTGAGAGCTTGGAAAAATTTGCTGGTCATGGATACGTAGGCAACTGCTGAGCGGCGTGTGCCAGTTAGTGAGAATCTGCTTAATCCCGTGCAAACCAGGGCAGGGAGGACGTTTCAGCACAAATGTGGACTGTAAACTTCTGTCCTGACAGGGCTTCACCGAGTCCTTGCTGCATGACTCTTCCCAGCAGTGGGGATTTGGGCAAGGAGTCTCCAGTCCTGGGAGGAACTGGAAAACCCCGTAGCGAGTGATTCAGCAGTGAAAGAATGGGCAAGAACAACCCACGTGTGCTGTAAGACTGTGTACGTACTGAAATGCCCGAAGCTGCAAAATCTCACCTGTGAGCTATGGCATCCTCAGGAGATGACCCTCATAACTACGGCAAAGTGAAGTATCATGATTGTATTGTTTATTTGGGTAGATTAAAAATCTCTGCAAACAATTGAGCTTCAAAATACACCCCTGACATACAACAACGAAGCCAACTTCTTTGGAAACTCGAGTCTAGCTTTGAGTAGACTGTTTCTGATTAAGTGACCAGTTCTTGGCAACCCTATTTTCCCATGTTGCAATGACAGGTGGTGTACAAATGGTAATATCATCTCTATTTTACCCATATTTTTTTGTTGTTCCAACATTAATGATTACAAAACACGCCTAGGAGATGTGAGTTCCAATCTCATATTTTTTTTATGCTGGAAGCTGTACTGCTTTAAGTGCTAAACATAAAAATTGTGTCGTCTTGCGCACGACTTTGCAATCTATAAAATTACACAGATATCAGATATTTCAGTGACTAGGCTAATTGCTTTTCTGCTTTTGTTTTTTCTTGCAATTAGTGAAGTTTTCCTGCCACTTGCCTTTCCGGTAAAGCCATCCTATTCAGTGTAAGACTTGCACGTAAGTTTTACGTAGGTAGAAAGTTCTTTTAAAAATCATTCTCAGGCACTGAACTGTCACAAATGCTCTTAATAATCCCCTGCTCCGAGAATAGGATGCAGGTGGTGACACAGCTCGGTTGTGGTGTATGGGAAGGTGAAAGTTGGAATCTTCAAATTCTCCCACTTCTCTGAAGATGAGCATTAAGTGGTGGCCTTTAGGGATTTTCTAAATGCCTTCAATCTGATTTATTTAGGTGTTTGCCCTGGGCAGCAGAGTGTTCTGGCATCTCTTGGATCGTATTGAGATGAAAAAGACTGAAATTTTGAGGCAGAAACCTCGGTCTGTAAGAACTGTCCTGGGCTGAACAGCAAATGTGCTTTTAAGCTTGCTGAGGTAAGGGGGGCTGGGGACTAGGACGACTACTAGGACATACCCTTTAGATTTAAATATTTGTTCGATGACTGCTTATACTATGGTCTTAGGTTAGCCGAGCCAATAAAACAGCGTGCTTTCGCTTGTTCTTTGAAAACTCTTCACAAATAAACACGTTCGTGCTGGCCTCATTGATTACAGAAAGCCTGTAACGATAAGAGTAACAGGACCCAAGGATTTATCACTGCTCCAAGGAGCCTCATTTACACCCCGGGGAAAGTGTAAATAAATGTGTCTATTTAAATGTCAGGAAACGTACACAGATGGGGCTTATATTTATCCAAGACTCTGTTGAGCCAAATGTTGACAAAAAAGGGGTTAATATTCTTAAACAGAGTGATTATGTTCTCAGTGTTTTTCTTGTAAGCCAGGCTCCTTAGAGCTGTAAGCAGCAGCTTGGAAACTTGGCTGTGTGTCATAAGATGCCCCTAATCCAAGGGCTAAAACCGAAATGCAGTGTAATTGAATTTAAGTGCTGCCACAGTTGCAGTTATGTGTTTTCTCATAATTCACATAACTGGCTTTATTGGCTGAAAATTTGTAAATAATTAGGGAAATCCAGTGATCATACCAGGTGGAGGCACAATCTAAACTCACAGCGTATTTCTTAAAATGAAAGTAAAAATTGCTGGATTTTTCCGTACCTCTTTCAGGGTCCTTTAGGATTTCTGCTTTACTTCCTCATGCTCACCTTTAAGGGCCAGCGTATTAGTAATAAACTAATAATCAGAGGAGACGTGGTCATGATTCCTATGGGAATTCACCAGATATTTATAAGCACTTTCCAAATAGTATTGTGATGAGGAGGGTATAAATACATACTGACAGCTCTGGGGGCCCTCGCTGTCTGAGTAATGTCATTTCGGAAACTTAAACCTCTTGGTATCAGGGGATAGAATGTGAAATTCAGCTGGTACCGGCTTAATGTACCTAGAAGCCATACTGCAGATTTTAACTCATTCCTAGAAAAGCGTTACCCGAAGCTTCCTTCCATCACTCTCCGCTCTCACTCCGGCACCTCTGCCCGCTGCAGTCCCAGCAGAGCCTGCTCCTCCGCGGGTTCCTGTTCTTACCCCTTTTCCTGCTCATGTCTTAGAATCGTGGAATGGTTAGAGCTGGAAGGGACCTTAAAGATCATCCAGTGAAAAGGCCACACAGCTCGCTTGCAGTGCACAGGAAGGTAAAAACTGAAATCTCCATTCTTCTCCTCCTCTGAACATCATCAGTAAACGGTGATCTTTAGGAGTTTTCTAAATGCCTCAAACCTAATGTGTCATCCCTTGCATTCTTGCTGCCGCCTTTCCAGAATGGAAAATCCCGTCAAATCCTGCAACACCCTTGTCATTTTAAGAAATTATTTCATTGCAGGGTGACACCAAGAAAGTATTTTGCATCCATGATTCCTGGCCAGGCCGTTGGAGTTAGCAAGGGAGTTTGAAGACACTGCCCAATTCCTCAGCATTTCTAATTGCGAGGTGAGTGCTCTAAAGCTGAAAAATCTGATTTCCTCACTGAGATTCATTTTAGTACGTCTTAAGTGTCTAGAAGCTGTTATTACACGTGTCATTGGGCCAGTGGCTGAGATAAACAATTTTGGTTGTCTTAGCTCCCTTCCCAGCAGAGGGATGTGCTTTTCTTAAGTCCCAGCTCTAGTAGCCATGTGTTACTGCTATGATTGTGTTTGACAGAGACCAAAGGCTGTGAACAGCCCCACCCCACAAGGGATTTGTCAGAGCAGACACATATTAAGAAGAAAATGTGGTTTTTTTCAGCCCTGGGGAGGAATGTAGCCTAATTGCGTGAGATCAGACACAGGTGCTGTCCTGCTTCGCGCATTGTTTTTGGAAATGCCAGCCAATCCTTTTTCAAATTTCAAAAATCTTTCTTACCAGTGACCACGTCAGGATTTTAGAGTCTGGCTTGAGCTTTACGTTCAAGCAGCTGGAAGAAATCGTGGGTTTGGTTTACGCGCTGGGAACGCTGCCTTGGTGAAGAATGACATGGGGCATCTTGCTGCTACTACAATGAGCATTTTGAAATGCTTAGAGATAGCAGATTACAGAGGGTTTTTTTTTTTTTTTCTAGTTGCAGCTGTCAATTATGTCTGACAGAGCTCAGCTTCCTTGTAGATCTCTGTTATATCTGCCTTTTTCAAAGGCCAGGCTCACTGGAGCAAAAGGAGCTGCTGCTGCTTTGCTGTCTTGAAAACTGCCTATTGTTTTGGTGCCTTTCTGCGAGTTGGGCTGTTTGAAAGTCGGTTTCCAGCTGTGGGTGTGGAGCCCTTGGAAATGTGGACTTTTAGCTCTCTTGAAAAACCTATTCCTTTAGGTCCATAAAGCAAATCAGCCGTAGCAGGGGTATTTTTCCTAATCCACAGATAGAGAAACTTTCAGACAAGAGCCGTTGATCACACCGAGAAATCAATATTCAGTGCTCATCAAGGGCCAATACCTTCCATCCCGGTATCATCAGGCAAGTGATCCATTGCAGTCGCTGGGACTACTTGCACTGTGAGGAATCAGTCAACGCTGTACAAACAGACCTTCTCGTACAAAACAAACAGATTTGTCTGCCTGCCTGCCTGCTGTGAACCTGTCCTCTGTAAAACTCGGCGAAACTTAACAAAAGCCCACAATAATGAAAGCCACACTTACATTATTTAGGAATACTCACAAGCGCCCTGGCTGAAGATGCCATATTTAATTGCCCAACATAAGAGCTGAGAGAGAGACCTCTGAACATCCCCACTTCACATATTTATACCTAAACCACTTACCCGGTCACGATTTCAAACGGTGGCAGGTCTTCCCGCTTCAACTTCTTCTTTTTCTCCTCGCCCTCTTCTGCGTTGTCAGGTTCACCGTTCTGGGCGGTGCTGGGCTCCTCCTGCTTTTCTGCCATCTTCTCGAGTATTGGGCTGTTAAGTTATGGCCACTGGGAAAAAGAAAGAGCAGTTTCTGAGAGCTCTAAGGGAGAGGAGGCAGCGGAGGGAGGAGGGAAAAACAGAGCTGGGGGTTCCTGCAGTAGGCACAGTTGTCAGGAGCTAAATATGGAACAAAGCAGCGACGACAGAGGCTGGATGGGGTAGGATGACCCGGGGCTCTCAGATGTCGCCTCCTTCCCTTGCTTTCTCCAGGTCTTTTTAACAATCCCCCTTGCTCCCCTTTTAATTTAAAATTAAGTGACGACTTCACTGTGGGCGGGTTAAGCAATGGATGGAAAATCCTGGAAGCAGAAGTATCTATTTATCCATTAGGGTGACAGATAGCTGGCGAGATGGAGCTGGCAGCTCCTCCATCCACCCTCTTTTGCCAGGTTATTACATTGCTGACCTTGAAGGACCACTGTTTTGGCTCAGGCAAGAGGGGAAAGGGGCAGCCCCCATTTGGTTTGCTGAGAAAACCCTATTGTTGGTGGATTTGGTCTCATGGGCCACCAGGAGCATCACAGCAGGAGTGCTCAGGGCAGCAGGAGACCTGCCTTTCCTTCCAGCCTGCTTGTCCCTGTGGGGACAATGAAACCAGGAGCTGAACAGGGTGAAATCTTCCTTGTTGAAGGCGGTGTCAGATCGTTCTGGTGTAAACGCAAGCCAGAACCTTCTCCCAAATGTTTTAAAGTCAGACTTATAATTCCCAGGGGGCAGGGTTTCTGGTGCGGGGCAATTCCAGGTGCGTGTGCTGAGCATCTGCCCATTGCTCGGTGTTTTTTCCTCTCTGTTTTCTGAATGTTTGAAAAGCACCCAGCGTATTGGGAGTGGTAATGGAGCTGGGTGAGAGTAAGCAGCTGAAAACTGCTGGGCTTAGTGATTCTTGCGGTATTTCTTTGTGTCTTTCACCTCTGCTGCCACAGAGAATGCAGATGTTGAAGGGGCGATGGCACTGGAGCCGAGGAACCGCAGGAGTGTGGTGAGAGGCGAGGGGTGTGCGGTTCTCCAGTCATAACTGGGACTGGTGTGTCAGCAGCGTGCCGAGGACAGGGTACTGGAGATATTCTGGTGAGGTACTTAACTGGGATTTGCCTGAGCGAGTGTGGGTGTGGAACCCGCCTTTCGTGCAAAGAGAAATGAGAAGGACTATAAAGATTTTATTGAGGCGAGGTTGGGATGATTGGTTTGCTGGGCACTGGATCAAGCAGATTTCCTGAAGAGGCTGCGGTAACTCAGAGGGATGCTCTGGGATAACGTGGCTTTCACATGAGCTCTAAAAAGAGTTTTATATGTTTGAGCTGGGGGGGCTGTCTCTTTTTATTTTTTCTTTTTTCTTTTTTTTCCCTTCAGGATCATGTTAAATTCTTCCAATTTCTCACTCTAAATTTAAATCATTTAGAGTTTGTCTAAATCCCGTGTGAGCCAAGCCTAATGAAAACCTGAGTAAGATTTTTCTCAGAGACTAGTCCTGCTGTGCCACGAGGGTGGAAGTGAATGGAAAACGTGTAGCTGAGCAGAACTCGTGTTTTAGCCAAGGCATATGGGAAATCCAGCCTTTAGTATCTGGGGTTCTGCACTTAGTTCAGAACCCACCGTTGTCAAGATTTGGATAAATATGAAATATTAAGCTTTATTTGATTGAGTGTTCAGTCTGTACTTAGTGGAAAAGCCGCTCTTAGTTTGAGGAGGATGAACTGTATTCTGTAGAAACCAAATAGGTGTGAATACCTGCTTTTGGGCCAAACTCAGTCTTCGTGGTACTGTTGGAGTCAGCTCTTTAGAGACTTTAGAGAGGTCTGCAGTATCGTAAAGTGAGATAAATTTATGCCATTGGGCAGATAATTTATTATCATGGACAATAAATAATTTATTCTCATAGATAATGAATTATCTATAGTAATATATTATTTATTCTGGCTACTGTTTCAAGCCCCCTTGCTAACAACAGCCTGCCTTTCTGTGCTACAATATCCTTTGTAGCGTTTCATTAGGAACATCATTGAAACGCAGTCGTTCCGGGGACAGAGCAACCCCCCCTCTTACTCCCGCACTGTTTGCTAGTGATGAGAAGTTGTTTATTTGATGACTGACACAGCTGGCATGGAGAGTATTGTGACAACAGTGCAATCAAGGATTTGACAAGTTCCAAGACATCCTATCCGTGGAACATATATCTTTCATTTTCATGGTGCAGAATTTTATTTATTTTTGAGCTTAAAATACTTTCCTGGTGGGCAGGTGGAGTGTTTTTCCTCTCGCATGGTAACTATGCTCAAATTCCAACCCCCCTGTCCAATTACTCTCACCTTTGACATTTCAGGCAGTGTTTTTGGGGATGGGAATCCTCTCTTAATGAGTGACAGCTTGTTTCCTTCTTACCCTTATACTTCAAAGCAGCATTCCAGCCCCTCTTCAGTCCCTCTGACCCACTTTTCTTTATTTTTGGAAGCTCTTGGCGGCTTGGGTCCCATCTTTCCTGCAGCCTTCAGCTTTCGCTGGCCTGGCCCCTCTGCAGGGTTCAGGGCTGAGCTCTAATCTAATCTGGGGAATGCGGCACTGAGACTCTGCCTCTGTTCCTCAGCTGCTTCGCAGCTCCATCTAGGGCAGTGCGCTAAATAGTCACGATCCACCCCCCTGCAGCGTCTGCCCGCGCCAAAAATATAAAGGGACGCCACGGAGCTGCTGTCAATCTGACATTTGGCGTTAGAGCCGTAGGAATGAAAGCTTTGGTCGGTTTTGTTCGCTTGGTTTTGAGTGACCCCGCTTCCCCCGCAGCGGCCGCCCAGGTGTGTGCTTGGGCCCAGTGACTGAAGCCCGTGATGGAAATATTTTTTTTCCGTCGGCTCGTTCAGAGTGGGAGCCCGGGGCGCGGGTGCCGAGAGGCGCCAGGGATGCGGCTCGACCTCCCGATGGCACTTGGGTTAACGAAAGTCATCGCGCTTGCCAACCGGCGTTTTTATTGAGGCTTCCCTCCACCCTGCCCCTCTCCCCGCTCTGATTCAATGGTTTATTTAGTTGACGGTGAATCTCCTTCTGCTCGGAGAGCCCTGCACAGCCAGCGAAGAGGCACAAGGGATCTGCGCGCGTGGCATCTCTCGTGCAGGGAGGGTGAGAATCAGCCCGTGGCCTCTCCCCGATCTCTCTCCCCACGGCAAGGGCCAAACCGTGCTGGTTTCCAGCAGAGTCCAGTGGCCTCTCCCCGTACTCAGCACTCTTGATGCTGCCGGTGGGTGCAGACTCTTCCCCCATAGATAATCCTCTCCAGCAGCAGCACCTCACAGAATCGCATGGGGTTGGAAGGGAGCTCTGGAGATCACTTAGTCCAACCCCCTGCCAAAGCAGGTCCACCCAGAGCAGGTCGCACAGGAATGTGTCCAGGTGGGTTTTGAATGTCTCCAGAGATGGAGACTCCACCACCTCCCTGGGCAGCCTGTTCCAGGGCTCTGCCATCCTCAAAGTAAAGAAGTTCCTCCTCATGTTTAGGTGGAACTTCTTATATTCAAGTTTGTGCCCATTTCCTCTTGTCCTGTCCCTGGGCACCACTGAATAAAGACTGGCCCCATCCTCCTGACACCCTCCCTTTAAGTGGGTATGGGGGAGAAACCCCAAGGGGGTGACCCCAACCCTGCACCCCGGGATCAGCCACTGAGCCAACTCCATCTTGGTGGCACAAACCCAAGCTGTGCTTTCCTTGCCTGAGCCTGCTCTGTCATCCCCTGACAGATGTGTCCCACAACACCTGGTGGCCTGTTTCCCTCTTTTTTAAAAGGTCTGGCTTCGCTGTATTGCGGCATTGAGGCCAGAATACCTGAACAGAGGCAAATGAAGTGATGGGGAGGGGTAGACCTCAAAGACACCAAACCCACAGTAAGATTTGAGGACCTGTCTGCATGGGAACACCACCAGCAAAGGCGACTGACTGCTGGCAAGGCAAGGCTAAGATAACCTCTTCCGGGAGAAACTTCCTGGCTTTAGTGGAGTATTGGATCCATCCAAGTCCAGGAGAGTTTCCCCACTGATTTAGAGGCATCTCTGACCAATCTGATGGCATTTTCCCCATCTTAAATAAGTATCTCGCCTAGAGAGTACTGCATTCCCTTGACCTGTCTCCCAGGCAGGTTGTCTGCTCTTCATCTAATTGCAGCAGGAGTTATTTCCCTGAAGTTAAAATGCTATTACGGTTTCCTGATCACAAAGGGGCAGCAGAAGAGACCTGGCTGCAAAAGTCCTTGCCAGGAAAAGGAGGCTTTTATTGCATTCTCGGGCTGGAGGAACATTTTTGGATAGATGCGAGAGTGAAATAGGAGACTGGCTGCATGAGTCATGGCTCAGACGTGCTCTCTATTCCAAGGGGACAGCTGGTGGCACTAACAAAACATCTCCCTAGATACATTGGCTGGCAGCAATC
>KZ507908.1:21149-32719 GCA_002844005.1 Limosa lapponica baueri | reverse complement strand
GTTTCAGGACTGCTCAAAATGAAACACCAGGTCTCTTACGGGTCACTACACAGAGTTCATAGCTGTTCAGTCTGCTTGCTTCCCTCCTTGTAAGTTTTATGCCTGACCTGTTGATGGTCAAAAAGAAATGTTGATTTGAAATACCTACATCTCAAGAAGATGTACTAAAACATATCTGGAGGAGTTACTTTAGGGATTGTAAAAACTCCTCTTCTTGGCTTTGTCCTGAAGAACAAGTGTCCAAGTAACTTTATTTACCAGCTCTATTTCCCAGTATGCTTCTGCTCATGCTAGTAACATGCATTTTTATGCCTTCAGTCTAAAAAGGGACCTGGTCTGTCATCTTTTTTGGACATAATTATATTTTAATCCCCATTTTTCAGAACATATGATTGAATTCAGTTGTTTCAATCATTTGGTTTTTATTATCTGCTATTTAAGAGAACTCAGGCCATTTAAGATAACCCTCCAGTTTGGTTTTTGGAGAGGCTGTTGCTTGGGGTTTTTTTGGGTTTGTTTTGTTTTAAACCTATTTTAGGCTTTTGCAGTACCAATAAACTCATCCTAATACCTCTTTGAAAGGTGCATCTACTATGTCTAAGTCTGACGTTGTGAACACCCCTCACATCCAAGCTCTTAACTACGAATGCATCCTGTGCTATGTGGAATTGCCAAGTGGTCTCTTATCCAAATACTTACTAGGCTGGGGACTGCGTAATCTCTGAGATCAGGGAGACTTATTCTGATGTGGCTGTAGACTCTAGACAGTTAAATTTGCAGAAATCCACTGAAGGCAGTTTGCTTTTCAGAAGTTGCTGAGGGCATAATTTGGCTTTTTGCAGTTTGAGGGTGGGCTGTTTAACCTGAACAAGTTCCAGCTTGTTCAATTACAATTTAACAATATATTTTCCCCATACTTGCTGTGTTCCTCCCAAGAGATGCTTGCATCTCCTTGATGCATGAAAGGATACCTGTATTTAATGTACATATTAAATAAGTCTGTAAAGTAAATTCTCACATAATTTTACATTTAAAAGTACTATTTGAGGTGTGTGTGTGTATATATAATTTTGTTAGATGCATGTGTAGAAATAAAACAGTCTTTGCTCTTCCCTTTTGTACCTCCTCAAGACATGTAATCTACAAAGCAGGAGAATTGCATGATAAAATGTGCCAGAGTGGAATGCATAATTATTCCAGAGGAGGGTAAGTCAGTTCAGAACTTGTACTAACATTCTTAAGGGCAGCAGGAGTCTTCTTGCCATGAAATTACATCAGCTCTTTATGGCCCAGAGTCAATGCACATGCTTTCCCTTTCTAGTAAAAAAAAAGGTGTGAAAAATGCTAATGTCTTCAAAAATGTGCTGTAGAACAAAGCTGAGTAAACGAATATATATTATAGTATGGTGCTCACCTGTAAGTGAACTTGAGTTTAGGGGAAAAGAGACTGAGACGTTGTACTTTTAAAACAACCATTTCACTTTTTTAATAGATTAAGTCATGACTTGCAAACAGACAAAAACCATCTAAATAAGAAAAAGAATGCTTCCTTGATCCTAGTTCAGAGACATTCCCATAACAGGTGGGGCAAAGGCCTTTAAATTACAGGTCTCCTCCATATACCCAAATTTGTTAGAATTCCATCAAGCAATGAGAAAAGACATTTTTACAGTAAATAGCGGTGGATGCGGCTAGCAACACCTATTTTCAAGATTGTTGAGAGATGAATGTTTGGTTGGGATAGCACAGTAACAATAGCCATTAGAATCTGTTCTATATGGAAACACTACCCAGCTTCCTAGGAGTCTTAAGATGAAGCATATAGCACTTACTGCCAACTAATATACTTAAATTGTCACCGAGACAGGTTCATCTAGCAGATAGAGAGTTTCCATTTCCCCATGAGGAGAGAGGAGGAAAGGAGCATTTCCTTTTTCTTAAATGAGAATACCTGGCTTAAGCTAGATATTGGTGGGTCATACATAGACTGCAAGCTGACATGGCACCTTGGCAGCAGCATTTGCACACTAAATTCTAGTGGCAGTCTCTTTAGCAGCACACCATGTCTCTTACTGCACGAGGCCAGTGGGGTATGTGCTCTCAAGCTATGCATGACTGAAGAAGAAAAAAGGGGAAAATATACCTAAAGATATATCCCTGCTTACGACGCTATTGTTAGTGCGGATTGCAAAGAAAAAAAAATGTGCAAAAAGCAGAGACTACAGGAGTTTGGCTTGAACCACCCAAAGCTATGAAGTATTCAGCGATGATAGAGATAGTCAGGACAGTAAACGTACTGTTTAAAGGGCCCATCTGGAAGATTTACATAATCATCAGTTTGAGAGATCTGTACAGGAGATCTCCAGTTAGAGCACACTTGGCAATGACATGTTAGCTCATGGCATTCTGCACTTAGTGAAAGGATGCTTTGCCCCCCCCACCTTCTTTCTTCATATGTTAAAACTCCTCCTAGCTTTAGAGGAGGCGGCATATTACAAGCGAAGCTGTGAGACACTCACATTTTATTATAGTGGGTGGGAATGAAATAAATATATTCTTCTCACATTGACATGTTTTTCTTATTATCTGAGACATTTTTGCCCAATAGCTCCAGTTCAGACAAACAAAATTTCAGGAGACTTAAAATGGCATCATTTTATGTGAAATACCTGAGAGATACGCAAAAAGAAGCATCAGCTTATTCTGGTTTTCCTTAACAGCAGAACTACTAACAATCTAAGTCCCTGTTAATTCTTTGGGTGATCATCTTCACTGTTCTGAGTTACAGTAAAATCAAAACCACACTAAGTTTTGCTACAGCCTCAAAAGGACACATGGCATGTTAACGAAGCACAGCTCTTGTTAATTTTAGTTTCATGCATCTGAAGTACTGTCTAGTGTTTCTCCAGTACTGCAGTAATTCTCTAACTGATGGAGCAGATCTAGCTGTATAATTTTAAGTCCTTGTACAAGATTATCTCTTAAAAATGGTTGTCACTCAAAACTCATCACCGACTTACAAGAAGTAGCTCCCAAATTGAAAGTTAAGTACCAGCCCATATGTGCTACTTTCTTTTCATTTCTCATCCAGATAGACAAAAATCCTTTTGTATTGCCTAAGTGCTTTTAAAATCTATATTATCTTTTACCAAAATTTCATTCTTAGTTAAGAAAGCAATGGAAGAACATGAACAGTCAGCTTTTAGTTTTTACTACTTACTTAAGCTATCTTCATAGTGTTAGGAAGCCTAGATCAGCACAAGGTGATAACAGCAACTCAAAATCTTGCCTTTAAACCAAAACTCAGCTACTCCTCAGAGCTTATAAATCCTTAAAGTAGGGTTTGGCTGATTGGTATTGGTCAAACAAACAGGCACAGGTGAGTAAAGCAGAACTGGTTAGGAGGAGTGAGAAGCGCTACCAAAACCCATGTGTAAAGAGTTAAGCTCCCAATTAATCCATTCTCAGTCTTGTCAGGTTAGCTTACATTTTACTCCATTTCTGTTACCCTGTTACCATCCATCACTTTTATAGAACAAAGATTTAGCCACAAAGCCAGGTGCTTTCTCCTCCATAATATATATTCTGTACTGGGAAACTTATATGTGAATTAATGTGAAGTGGAGCAGTTTTTAAACACCACATGCGCCCTTGGAAGTTCCGAGCAATGTCACTGCTAAGAGAAGTCAAAACTCCAGTTCCAGTAAAAAATACAAAAATTCTTTGCAATATAATCTGTGGGAAAAAAACTCCACATCTCTTTTACTCCTGGGCTATCTTAAAGTGAAACAGGGGGATAGTCTTTCTGTTCTTCTTGTTGGCTTCTTTTAAATTTAAAGAACTCACTTGATACTTTAGACATCATTTGAACTCCTTCTCTTTTTAAAAAAGTTAAATTTTATTTGCATTCATTCTTGAATTAATTTTTGAGCTGCAAAAATCTAAATACAGATTAACAAATCAATGTTTCATGAAACTTAATGTAAACTAGCATCTTGTAGTGGAATGCTCTTCCTTAGAGAATGAAGAAAAGGAAATTAGTAAAACTAATTAGTAATTTTAGGTACCTATTTTGAAAATTTTAATACAAGGTCTTAAAAACCTATTTTTAAAAAAATGAAAAAAAATTGCTTGTTTAGAAATGTATGTCTAATAAAAACCATTTCCATGTTGGGGACGTATTGTCATTCAGAACTTAAATTCATTTTTGCTGGCATATGTGACAGTTTAGATCACCTTTCTTAAATTATTCTGAGTCAATAATCACTTCTATTTATTTTTGGTATGGCAAAATAAACTCTACTAGTGATCGAAATTTGCCAATGCTTCTTTGTCTGCAGCACTGTCTTGCTAGACAGCTTCATTTTGCCAGGGGAAGAAGAAAGGCAGAGCTCAGTTAAGTTGCCTCTTAACTTCATGCCTGGATGGTTACAAAGGATAAAACAGCTGAGCGTCCAGGCGTAAGAGGAAACTCAGTCCCAAACATTGGCAACTAGTGCCACTTTAGATCACTTTTGAATATCCTGCCTGGCCTCCAATTGCCATCTCAGTGTAGCCCAGGTGTCCCACAGATGCCATATCACACCTGCCAACCCCTGTGGCTATCTTGGGCACCAAGATAGGCGTCAGGAGATGAGATCTAAAAAAGGCACTAGATCCTAAGTGGGACTGATTCAGCCACCTGCATCCTGCCCGGCCTCACTGGATGCTGCTGCCGATGGACAACTTGCTATGAAATTTATTTGTAGTATTCAACCAAATACCAGCAACAGCCATGTCAGTGCACAGACAATATGCACCGACTTTTTCAGTTTTATATGGCATGTGATCTGTTCATTGAGATAACATCGGCTCAGAGAAGTGACTTTGTTCTTGTGGAGTAGGAAGTATACAAAGTACACACAATATTTACAAAGTACCTTAGTACTATTTGGACTAATGTTTACTGGAGAGTTGGTGGTTGTTTCAAAGCTAGATTAGCCACTTTGTCCATAATTATAATCTCTTGAAATCTGCTTCAGCATTTTCAATTGGCTTCAGGCCTAATGGTCAGAAAATGGCTCCATATCAATCTTAAGACTCTGTAGTTTTTCATATTATCCTGATTTATGAGTGAAAGATGAAAAAAAGAGTGCTGTATGTAGACACCTATGGCATCATAAGCTGCATCTCTGTGGAAAAGGTGCAGATGAAGTCCAGACCTTATGTTCCTAGGCTCACGTTCACAAAGATGAACAACCACAGACACTGGGATTATTTCTGTGCTAGCATTTATGTAACCCTAGATAGTATTATATTGGATAACAGGGTATTTTGAGCTGCACAGGAATTCAAAGCACAATCTATTCAACAAAGTAAGACAAAATGGACAATAAATGTTTGAATAGACTTTTCAGAAAATTTTCTGATTAGTATTTTGGAGATGTGTTATAGATTGCTTAAAAATGTCTTAACCATGAAACACTGCATAAGGAACATAAGCATGCATGAGCTTGCATGTGACACGCTTTAGCACGCTTGGAGGTATAAAGAAGTTTTGGCATTGCGGAGAGGCAATGTGTTATGTACATTGTGTGGGAGGATACACCATGCAGATTTGATTGCATCATCTTGTGCTCTTTTTTCTTTTCTTTTCTTTCTTTTTTTTGTTCCAGATGGTAAAACAAAGACTGTAGTGAAACCCGTTTTCTCCCAGGAAGAGGTGGGAGGGAATTTTATATGAGCGAGAAACTTTGCCTCGAGTCGAAATCTGGGGCCTGGACTAATGAACTACCTGTAATTCACATTGTACTAAATATTGCTGAAACTAGGAATGTACTAATCACGAACCATGCCAAACTATGCATAATTACTATGCTTTCTCTGTAGCAGTAATTAATTTGCGTTAGCAACTCTGATTAATCTTTCTAATCTAAAAGTAAAGTGCTTCTCAGACATGAAAGGCTCTATAACAGCTCAAGGTTGTTATTGCAGCCCAGTGAAGGGTGTTTCGATCCAGTGGGGGGCAGGAGGGCGACAAAACTTAGAAAAATTGAAGTATAGCTGATATTTATGAACTAATAAAAACGATTAACAGTTAAAGCGTTCTGTTTTGCCACAGAATTCATTGTCTATAGGCTTCTCTACAGAGTACATTCCTCCTCAGAGAAAAGAGAACTGCCATTAATTCAGTAAGAGGGCTCCTCTGAGGGCTGTTTCCCAAAGATGAGGGTTATATACCGAACCCAGAGACCGGGATTACATCCTACAGGGGACAATGCTATGTATTTAACATTTGTAATGTTGCAGTGCAAACTTACCCATAGATTTCAGTCTTAACCTGGAGGAAAGCATTGTTCTAGGCTTGATTGTTCAACTACGATATTGAGTCAGTCCTCATTGTCAGTCCAAAAAGGGTGTTGGTTGTGTTGTCTGTGGGTGATTTGGACATGCCTGCTTTTCAGGAAATATATATGCTAGGATCATCAACTTAGGCTCTGTTGACAAACAGAGAGCTATCAGATGCTCATGGATGAACTAAAGTCTGACATCACTGGAGATTAAAGTTTCCATCCTTCATTGCCAACCTCCTGGCTCAAGCCAGGCTCTTCACCCAAAGGAATCCAAAACTGCTGAAAGGACTTATGTCATCAAATGGTGATTGCGATTTACCTAGACTTCATAAACTATCAGATCTACAAGAGGTAACATTTCTGAGGCAAGCAGATTTGTCTCTACAAACCCATTATGAATCGCATAGGGTTTTTAAGTTAACATTGTGTTGCTTGTTTTCCCTCTCAGATGTGCTAATATTACAATTATTTTTTCTTGTTTCCCCAGTTAGCACTGTTTCCTGGCAATGAATACTGCTGCACGAAGTTCATGATAGGCAGAATGACATGATAACCATTTGGAAATGGATAGTGTAGAAACTACTAATGAACTTCAGTTTGGTTTAGACAATTTTAAAAAATGCTGCTATTACCTCAAAGTCTGGGATCAACTCTGTTTCCCAAGTTAGAGAAATATTCTTAAAATACATAACTTATTAGAAAATGTAAATGTGATTCTTAGAATTTATAATTTTTTATTATGCTGATTCAAAAAGGGAGTAATTTCTGATAGTTTATTTTCTTACACTTGTGGTTTGTGTCCAAATATATTATAATCATAAAGCTACCCTTTTGATATCAGTCAAAATAGATAATATATATTGATGTTCAAACAAGCTTTGTAGAAGACATTTTTTTAAATCAGGCATGGGACTTTACATTTATTAGGTGTTCACAAAAATAAGGGTAACATCATGCATATTCTTTGCAACTAAACCCAGTTATGGTTACAGTTTGGAAATAAATAGAAATAGACGTGGAGATACAGTAGTACATACACACTCTATTTATGACATTAAGTTAGTGTACTGGTAACTCTCAGCAATATATCGGAAGTCGACAACCAGCTGATGGAAAGATTGTATAAGGAGGAAGAAACTGCTTCAATATCTCACATTATTTATGTGGCTTGACAAGAAGGTCAGTGTGAATTGCCTCCTAAATTTGGGAGGCAAGAACAAGTCAAGACTATACTTTTGCAGTACAAAACATTTACACACAAAATACACATGCATTGCAATGCATTGGGAATGGGTAAAGCAAGGAGAAACCCATTACTCAATGCTTTATTAACACAATTCTACAAAGGAGTCTCAAATAGGATTATATAGTTCAGTCACAGTAAGGCCACAATATTACAATGGATAAGGACCTTAGAATTCGGCATTCTGCGTTAGTAATAGAACCCTTCCTTCCTCATGGATTTTTATACATGTTCCTGAATGGGATCTCATCAAAGTCCTTCTATTTCTTTCTCTTTTTTTTTTTTTTTTTTGTAAGTTTAACATATTGCTTAATACAACAGTTAGCACAGTAGAGAAGGGTACTGTCACAGGGAGAACAAAACCTATGTAACATTCATGTAGTTTTTAGACTATATACTAGGTGCATTTAGATGAAGCTGGCTAATCAGAAAAAAGACTAGCAAAGGATTTCCTCAAGTTTCGAATAGTTTCAGCTTTTGCTTCATCTTCATTCACAGATGATCGGAAGAAGGATGATTCTGTGAAACTGAAGGCATTTGTCAAAGACTGCGACTTGCTGCAAGACAAAAATGCAACATGTTTTGTATGGTCATATTGTGTAGCAGCTTCCATCCACATATAACTTGTATAAATTATGAGAAAAGGAAAAATGTCCATGAGATTTAGAGAGTTTGCATGTGAATAAAACGGACATTCAACAAAAGCAATATAGTTAGATGTAGCATGCAGAGCTGCTGCAATACAGCACATTCCTTCTGGACTTTGATTTGAGAAGTAGGATAAACTTTTCTTTAAAAACATAACTGCTTTTTTCATAGATCTGAAACATTCTATTCCAGTAAATTGCATGACGTAAACCAGAACTTGAGGGAAAAGTGGGCCTGCCTGCTAAATCCAAATAACCACCCAACACAGGATGATCAAGAATTGTGTTTGTTACCGCTGCAGTTATGCACAAAGAAAAATTAGGTATCCATCGGAGTTTGAAGAATGAATCCTAAAGTTGTAATGTGCTCACTCTCTCTTTCTATATATATAGTGGATGTTTGATCCTCAGTGCAGGCTTAATGGCACTTTATATCTTTAAAAAAAATCCCAAAATCAAGTGTCATTTTTCCTGTCTATAAGCCATCTAGCAATGTTATTCTGGTTTTAGTGCTAGCTTGTAACTACGGCATAAGTCTCTGTAAGAAATAATATAATAACAGACAAGAAGGAAAATGTCTGAAGTTAAAACTTTAACTCATGACTTGTCAGATAAAATAATATTTAAAAAGTAGGCTTGAATTTAAATAGAAAAAAATTAATGAGTTATAATCTTTTTACAACGATATCCATGCACTAGTAAAACTCGTTAACTGATTTCATTTTTATCTCAGTACAATAATAGGATTTCAGTTTTGGCTACAGTAAAACTGAAACACTTTTCTTATTCAGATTGTCTTATACTCTCCAAGGTTTGCAACTCCTCTACCTCTAATAATGTACAGCAAACACTGCTACAGGCGTTTTAGGTTTTTCATAAATTATAGTTGTGTTAATGAGAATAGACTGATAAATGTTTGTTTGTACTCACTGAAAGAGGGAGGGTGGGAAGCAGCACTTGACTTGATTAGTAACACAATAAGTAGCCTAATTAAATATTTATTCACAGATTAATAACATGTACATACAGGTTAGGCAACAGCATGTGGGTGAATACAAAGCATACACATGCAAATAGAGTTAATCCTACAGGCAGGAGATCTGAGTCTTGGTGTGCACCTAAAACTGCTTCTCCAAAGTTAGAAAAACTCCTCTTTTTATGGCTTGCGTCTTAAAAACTAATTTCTCCTTTTTTATTTTATTTTAAATAGAGACTATTCTCTCCAATTTGAAGAGAAGAAAAATTAATCTAGATTTGAACAAGGAACTAAAGGAAAGGGAGAAAGCTGGGAAAGAGTATGTCGTACAGTTCTTCTGTACCTCTTCTTAACTGTTTCTCTTAAATGTCAGAAGTTCACAAGTTAAGTTTCAAACTAGTTTAGAGTCTTCCATCTTGCTTAAGAAAATTGACCTCCCTATTCTCTACATATACTTAAATAATAAGTGAATTAATTTGAATTTTATTATTATAAAACCTGATAAAGAGATACACTGTCCTAGGAAGGCAAGGAAAATATTGTCATCTTTGCATAACGTCACCTAACACATCTTTTCCACTGAACTGTGCTCAGGTGAGGACTGAGAACTGGTTCACGCTACGATTAGCATATGAGTGGGTGGAAAAGGGGGATCTGTCTTACTTGGATAAAACAAAGACTACGTGCCAGTCTTTGTACTTACCAAGACCGGTGGAATGTGTCTGTGACTCTACTGGCAATAGTGCGTGTCAGGATCGTTATGTTGAAAAAACAGCAAATCATTGCTAAGACCTTCCCCATGGTTTCTGTTGACTGGGTTTAAGCTGTGAGAGGGGATATAGCTACAGACCCTTTTCCTAGTCTTTACTGCGGCGTGTGGCTGGCTGGATACAGCAACAGTAGCACATCCAGCAGCGAGAGAACCAGTTTGCTGTGTGAGTCCTGCAGCACTCTCTGGGAAGGGCCCATGTGAATCCCTGGTGCTGTACAGACAGTACCAGCGTATAACCATGAAGGAAGAGCCCTAAAGAAGCACAGTTTGGCAGCCACTGTCTAGCATGTTCATGTGGATCGCTTCTGAGATAGGCCTTTTGAAACTGGAATCTGTTGTCTGAGTGACTGCAAGGTTAAAAGTTTAAATAGATAAGACTTCCTCTTCTCTGTGCAGGCTTACAGCACACCCAGATCATGAGTCAGTGACATAAAAAGGAGAAAAGAAATACAAGAAAGATGGTGAGTTTTCAGACCTAGCTGTGGCAGAAATTGCACAACAAATAAATGAAATTTTGTGTAGTGCTTAGGATTTAACTAATGCCACTATCTTACTCATCATAAACAGAGAATAAGCTTTTTGAAACGGTTTAACCTCATTTTGGACTTCGGAACGTATGTACATTTTTTTTCCTGAATATTAGACCAACTCCCAAATTACAGTTAGGAAAACAAAATCTGTGTTATGAGGAGAAAAGGAAATGGATAAAGCAAATCTTACTTAAGTTGTGGATGAGACTGGGGCTTCTGTTGTGGAGCAGGCTGTGGAGCAGGCTGTGGAGCTGGCTGTGGAGCAGGCTGTGGCTGCGGCTGCGGCTCTGCTTCCTTTGATAATCTGGTGCTGGGAGGACCTTGAGCCTGGGGACGTGGCTGCTGAGTTGTGGGTCCAGGTGGACGCTGTGGCTGGGAAGTTGAGGGCTTTGCTGACTGCCCAGGGGGGTACATGCGCTGTGGCTGCAATGGCTCCTGGCTTTGGGATTGCATTCCTTGGGGTTGCACTGGGCCCCCTAGGTTCAGTACAAGAAAAACTTCATAATGTTATAGTATCAAAGAATTCTTACTAGATTTCATATCCAACACTTTAAAATAATCCTTGAATGTGATTAATTCTACTTTAGAGGCAAAATTCTATTAATATGGACTGCAGTTTCATGTAGTCAATACTACTAATCACAGCTGGTATATTAGCAACTTGCTTGGAGCCCCTATGATTCATCCTTACTATTTCTAAGAAGTACCAAATTTATCCCAGCAGTAGTGGCACTGACTTCAAAACAAATCAATGGAGTTACACCCAGTATAACTTCGGCCCAGCTCAAGGAGAGGCTGCAAAATAATCGAATTTACCAGTAACATCTATTTCAGCAATACAGCTACTATTTTCTGTGTAGTTATTGCAGTTTTGTTTCTCCAGAGTTTTAAAATTAGTTCTGTAATACTCCTCTTAGATTCACTCTTACAGCAGTAAAACAACTTTATACTGCAATTTTCCAGCTAATTTAAAGTCTTTTGATAACTTATTTAACCGCTAGTGAAATATGTCAAGACCACTACATGAAACACAAGAAAGTCATTACTAGTTCTTTACCAAGGAAATCTTT
>KZ507907.1:26364-46456 GCA_002844005.1 Limosa lapponica baueri | reverse complement strand
CCTGTATCCGTGCTCAGTGAGCTGTGCTAGCAGAGACCTTGTTGGAACAAGTCTCTTGATCTTCTCATTGTTGGATGATGATATTAAGAAAAGGCTCATGGGCCACAGGTCAGAAAATTGGTTATCAGTAAGTGCTGGAAGGTTTAAGGAGTAACAGGGGAAATGGACTTTTTTTTCCCCAGTGCTTAAGCACAAACCTGATGGCAGGGTGGGATCTTGGAATTTATCACTAAAACAATATGGACAAAGCCCTCTAGAGCTGTCAAGGCAAATCAGGCAGATTGTGTGTGAGGTGTTATATATAATTATAATAAAGTTCAACCACCTAACGCAGTCAGGACATGCCCATGCCCGTGTATGTTGTGGTGTGATGGGGCACACACAAGCCCTGTCATGAGCAGGGCTCATCAAGGCTTATTTTCTTCTCTGCAGCAACCCCTGAGTTTCACACACAGGATGTCTCTGTTGGCTATCTGGAAGAGGAGACTCCTGCTCCAGCAGCAACAGCCCAAAGCAGCAGTGAGGAGGAGCTCAGAGAAGCTCCCTCCCCGGCACAGGAATTCAACAAATACCAGAAGTCTCTTCCCCCGCGATTCCAGAGGCAGCAGCAACAACAGCAGCAGGTAAGCAGTGTGACACTCCCACCCCTCTTCCTTTGGACACCCCACGTGTATCCTGTCTGATGGGTAAAAAGGGCTCTATATAGGTTATCTCAATTTTATGTGTGCCCTGGGATACTTGGGCTGTTGTGGTCAGGGCTTTCTGTGGCTGGGGAGAGGCGTGGGCAGGCCAGGTTTGTCACTTGCCTGGGAGAAAAATAGACACTGCTGTCAGAAATGTTGACTTGTCCTGCATGGTTGTCTGGGTGTCTCCTGACAATGTGAAATCTTAGGACTATGTGGTTTATAGCAGAGCAAATGTGTATATGCAAGAGAAGCTGGGGATGTTCCCCTTCCCATGTCCAAAGTCAAGAGAGCAGTTGTGGCTACCTTGGTACTTGCTGCAGGCCTGATCCAGTGAAGTCTCTGATGCCTTTGCCTGGCACCGAACCTGGTGAATGTCTGCTCTTATTCCCTGGCACAAGATGAGAGCTGCTGTTCTTCAGGGCTGCTGCAGTGACAAGGAGCTGCATGTACAGGCCAAGGGAAAGGAAAACCTTGGGGGACCAGCTGCTTCCATTTCACTTTGCTCTTGCCACTTGCTGTGCCCTTACCCTGTTAGGTATGGGTAGCTGTTTGCTTGCCAGGGGCAAACAGTGCTTAGGTTGGCAGGTGGCTGGACTGTCTCTGGACTGAACGTGAGGGCTGTGAAGTGACACACTTCTCCTTCCACCTCCTGCCTTTCCAGAGAGGTGGTCATCTACATTTGCCCTCGAAGATTCTTCTACTTACCCAAGTTTTCTTCTGTGAGACTCTTCATTGTTACTTTCTTTGCACCATAAATATATTTGGTCTTCACCGTTTCATTTTTATTTCATGGAAAAATCTTCTGGGGCTTTGAGAGACCAGCCTGAGCTGTTTTATATGTCTTGCATCTTGCTCAGCTTTGCAGTGCTGTGCCGTACACACTGTTCAGGTCTTCTTCCAGATGCAGTGAGCCTCCTTAGGGGCAGCCAGATCAAACCAAGGGACAGAATATTCAGGCTTGAGATAATGCAAAGTTAATTGCCATTCTTCATAGAATAACCAGTTGAAATGTGATACAGTCAATGCTGCTGCAAACCTTAGTGAAGAGCTCACATTTAGCTTTTGCTTGGAAGCTCAGTAATTGCTCTTTTATGAATGTTCCCCTGTGCTTGTTACTGGGCAGTTGACATTTTCATGATTCAAATGTACAGCAGCAAACGCTGCTAATGTTACTCTTTAAAAGAGATGCTCTTAAACTAAAAAGAATTGGATGTCTTTTGCTGTCATGCTAATAATACCGCAGGTCATTGCTACTGGAAGAACATGAAATTTTCATTTTATTTTCTCTTATCCTCTGTGTCATTAGTATGTATGAGGCAGTTTGTATTTTGGGTGACTTGTATTGCTGCTTTGGTAGCAATGGTTCTATGAAAAAATAAAAAATAATGTTGGTATCAATAATGAAATATTTTCTCCAAGGTACTGGAGCACTAGATAGCTCTGATATGATATTTGCGTTTATCTGAGTTTCTGTCTTGCCGTGATGATGTGTCAGGTTCAGATTTAAGGGTGTCTCTTGCTCTGCAGTAGGGGATTGGCTTTTTTTTTATAAACAGTTACAGCGTCTGACACCGTTGTAAGCTTAGTAAGAAAATGTGGTGGAAATTTTGACAGGCAAATAGAGGTATTTCATGTTAATTGGAGCTGTTTACCTTTTGAAAGCTTTCTTGGATACACAAAGATCCCTTCAAATCTAGGTTCTTCTTGGACCTTTAGCAAAAGTTAAATGTCAAATCAGATTAACATCATGACAGTCCACAACTAAAGGAAGGTGACCTGGCCATGTGGGAGATGGGAAACACCATGAATGTGTCACCCATCTATGGAGGATGCACAGAAAGTACTCTAAAATATTAATAGCTCTCTTAATTGAGTTTAGGATTTCCTGTCTAATTGTTCAGCTAACATGAGCAAAACTAATATATATCCACACTAAATAACATAATTGCATTTCCTCCAGAGAACAACATCTTCTAAAGTTTTTGGATCCAATTAGGAAATTGTGTTTGACTGCAAGCTGTCCTGTATCTCATAGAAGCATTGAGAAAATGCAGACTCCATTCTTGAAGCTGATCCCTTGCACGTGGCCATGCAGTGTGGCCTGTAGTGGTGTGAGATTCTGGCTGCACCACATTCTGGCTGTTCTGAGTATTTAGAGGTAACAACTGCCATATTCCCAGTTGGTAGCGAATTGCCCTTATCTGCTCTACCCGCCCATCTGATCTGTTTTTGGGCCTCTAACACATAGAATGTGTTCTCCTTCAGCTAGCCAGTTGGCAAGTGTGATTCCTGGCACCGTGACCATTCATGTCAAACGCCCCATCCCTCTTCCCTGCAGGAGCAGCTGTACAAGATGCAGCACTGGCAGCAGCAGCAAGTCTATCCTCCCCCATCCCATTCCCATCCCCAACGGACGTTCTACCCGCCGCACCCCCAGATGCTTGGCTTTGATCCTCGCTGGATGATGATGCCCTCTTATATGGACCCTCGCATGGCCCAGAGTCGCACCCCCGTGGATTTCTACCCTTCAGCCCTTCACCCTTCAGGTAAGGTGTTTTCAGTGTTTCCCTTTACCGTGGTTGTTCAGTTGGTCTATATCTGGAAAGTTGCTGTGCTTTATCCATCTTGCCTCTGTCCAGACTTTGTGTCTTGGCTGGCTGTGATTGACCTTCTCTAGGGATGAGCAGTCAGTTGCAATGAGGGCTGGTGAGGGAGCAGAGGAGGTTGGGAAGGAGGACACCTGCCTGTCCCTGCCCTGCACTGTAGTGGGAGATCTTCCCTAACAGCTTTGGAGCCTTGGCGGGTGTAAAAGCAGATCTTGCCCCTTGGAGGAGAAGGATCAGTTTGGGAGTCGCTGTAATTGTGTGAAATCTTAACAGACCCCCTTTAAGACATAGGATGGAGAAATCTTATAGTTCCTGAGTTGTGTGCTTCTAGCATCTTCCTCCCTTGTTTCTGATCTTCAGAGGTGTGAATATAAACATCAGGATATATAAGTCATTCCCTTGACTTTGTGGTTTGTTTTCACACACCTGCTTGCGCCCAAGCAGTGATGGTGTGTAGTGTTCTGTATAAGCTGGCCTCTGAAAGCTGTGTCACCTTCTGTGTCACTCCAGGTGTATTTCCTAGCTGTGTATTTCCCAAGCACAGGCTCCCCTCCAACAGAAAGGTTTCCATGGCTGCCGGTGCCTGCTGCCCTGGAAGGAAGGGGGATCAGTCAAGCTAGCAGTAGAGTGCTGACTCTTCTTGACTGTGAGATCCTCGTGTTAATGGTACGATTTCTGTTGTGACCAGGAATTATGAAGCCCATGATTCAGCAGGACTCCATCGGTGGGAGCAGCTGTCGGTCTGAAGATCAGAACGGTCAGGCAGGGCAGGCAGAAAGGAAAACTCCCTTGGACCCTGTACCGGTGTGGGGCCAGGAGAGCTACACGTCTCTGCAGAGCAAAGGGTACTCCCTGTCACATCAAAAACAGGCTGACAACATGACCATGGAGGGGCTGCATGCCAGGTGAGTGCAGAACTCCCCTCTCCTCATGTGTGCTGTGATGGGGGGTGCTGCCATAAGTCGTCTCCTACTGAAAAGCAGGTGTAGAGTTGACCCAAAAGATATCTCTGAACAGACCAAGTACTGGTTTGGAAGCACCCTTACAGGGCTGAGTGTTTATGTTGTGGAGGTGCTTATGGACTGAGCTATTCAGAGTTCTTCTATCTGATGCCAGTCAAGGCTGACCAGCTTGGGGCCTGTTCGGTAGGAGAGAGGCACTTGTCACCTACATGGGTAGGTACGGGAAACAATGACTCAAAAATTCTGATACTTTTTGGTTTGTCTCCTAACTCTTTGGGACTTTCTGAAACCAGTTCCTTGTTTTCAGATCTCCACATATGTTGGAGGCTGAATTTCCCTTTATTTCTTAAGTTTGCTGCCCATCATAAGAACTGCTTGCTTTATCATCTATTGATTTGACAAACCAGGCAGTACAGCCTGGGGCCACAGCAGATATATCCAGCATTCAGGTATTTATAGGCTCATTGCCTCACGATCTAGAACAAACCCCAACTTATTTATTTGTTTCTTCCTCTTGTGCCCAGCCTTGCCCTTGGAGATGTGCTGTGCTCTGTGTTAGGTGACTTTCTTTTGTTTGTTGTTTCCTTCCTTCTCAGGAATGACAGTTACTCTGCTTCTTCTGGAAGGCCAGAGAGTCTGAGCACCCAGCGAGATCTCTTTGAGGAGAGAGGGGAGGAATATTTGAATGCTTTTGACAAGAAGGCCCAAGCAGACTTTGACAGCTGCCTGTCTTCTCAGAGGATAGGGCAAGATCTCTTGTTTCAGCATCAGGAGACCGTGCAGGAAACTTGTCCTTCTGGCAACCGCCATGCAAACTTGAGATGTTCGCCCCTAGAGCCTGATTTTATCCAAGCGGAGAAGAAGCCTGAATATAATGGCTGGGATATCAGCCACCATCAGAAACCTGCAGAGACTGCAACAGAGGTTGCTGAAGAAGCGCCCAGGGATGAGCAGTCATTCAGTGCTGACCCGTGGAAGAAGGAAGGAGCTAATACCAAACAGCCCACTGAAGAGACAACGGAGTGGGCTCCTGAGAACCGGAACACCAGTGGTCAGCACCAGGAGCAGATGGGGAGGACACGGCGATCAGGCCCAATTAAAAAACCAGTGCTGAAAGCCCTCAAGGTGGAAGAGAAGGAGAAGGAGATGGAGAAGGTTAAACTGGAGGGTGAGGACACCTCGCGCCCTCTGAAGGAGAAGGCAGCTGTTCAGAAAGTAGAAAATGAGTCGGATGATTCTGCAGCCTTACTGAACTCCACACGCTATCTGCTGGATGATAAAGGTTCTTCCCAAGCCAGCCTTGCCCGGGAGGCTGAGAAATCTCAAGAGGAGGAGGAGGAAGAGGAGGAGGAAGAGAAACCAGAAAGAACCTGGGAGAACAAGCTATCCAGAGAGTCTGGTGATCTCCCTCCCACAAAAAGAAACAACTGGATCTTCATTGATGAGGAGCAAGCCTTCGGTGGGAGAGGTCAAGGGCGTGGGCGAGGGAGAGGCTTCAGAGAGTTCACTTTCAGAGGCCGAGGCACTGTTGTGGGCAGCCGGGGAGTCTATAACAACCAGCGGAGCAGCCGAGGGCGAGGGCTTCGGGAGTTCAACCAGCCAGAGGACTTCCCCAGAGGCAAACCAAGGCGCCGGATTGCGAGTGAGACACACAGTGAAGGGTCAGAATACGAGGAGCTCCCCAAGCGTCGCCGGCAAAGGGGATCAGAGAACAGCAATGAAGGCTCTGTGCTGGACAGGGAGGACAGTGATTTGAAAAAGGGAGACTTCAAAGAGTCTTGGAGGTCCAACAAAATCTATTCAGATGATCACACTAGTCTGGATCCTAAGATGAGGGCCCCAAGAGCTTTTGGGAGATCACTGCCACCAAGACTGAGCAACTCTGGCTATGGGCGAAGGGGTTTCATGGGTAAAGAGCCCACCCAGTGGCAGGGCAGGAGTGGGGGAGCAGGGTGGCAGGAGTACAGCCACACCTCTCCATCAGACACTTTTGGGAGCAGGCAACAGTCTGACAGGGACTACATTCAGGATTCTTATAAACATGTGGATTCCTTCTCTAGCCGGGTTTTTGATGAGAGTCATCTGGATGACAAGAGGCACTTTTTCCAGGAAGATTACTCAGCAGATCAGGAGAACATAGAGAACAGGCCATTCAGGAGACGGCGTCCCCCCCGCCAAGACAAACCACCGAGATTCAGGCGCCTCAGGCAAGAGAGGGAATCAGTCGGCCAGTGGAACCCTGAGGAGGGAGGCCCCAACCTGCTGCCCAGCCAGTGGCCTGGAAGACCCAAGGTGACCGCCGCAGAGAAGAGCGCCATCTCAGGCAGACGGTCTCCTGAGCTCTCCTACCAGAACTCATCAGACCACGCCAATGAGGAGTGGGAGACAGCATCTGAAAGCAGTGACTTCAGTGAGCGGCGGGAGAGGCGAGATGGAGTTTCAGAGAGCGAAGGCCAGCTAGAGGGTGGCCTCGGGAGCGGAAGCCTGGGAGAGAAGAGGGAGCTCGCAAAGAGGAGCTTCTCAAGCCAAAGGCCAATTGTCGACAGGCAGAGCCGCAAGGCCGAGCCAGCAGGGTTTGCGGAGCAGTCTGTCAGGACTGGTGTAGGAGCAGGTTCCAGATACGAGAGCCAGCAGAACGGGACACTGATTAAAAGCAAAAGGTAAAGTTGCGTTCTGATGTGCAGATATCTCATCTGATACTGGAGGATTGGATTAGGGCTGGACTGTGGGGGAGGAGCTGTTGGCTGTGTTTCTTTTTGTCAGGTGACTTCCAGCACTGCTTATCCAACCTTATGGCACCCAAGGGTTTCATCATTGTCAGTTTTACAACCAATTTGATGCCTTTGCTTCAGGGCTGGGAATTCAGGTTTATGGAAGTTGCTGAGACACTGTGGGCATGATGTGCTGCTCTTCTTTCCTTTAGTTTAGTGCCAAGACAGCTCTCTACTCTCTTGACTGCTTTTCATTAGAGGCATGAAAGATAATGAAGGAAATCCTGGTCCTTTACTGTAAACCTGTTGTGGTGTTCTTCTCTCATGGGTCCCCAGTGGAGTGTTGCAGAGCACAGAAGTGAGGGGGTGGGTTTTCCTGGAATGAGTTCCTGTGAGCTGTGCAGGTTGATCATCGCTATCCTGGATTCCCTGTAGTGTGGTTGTGGCGTGAGCACAGTGTGTGACATTGCCAGCCCTAGCTTTGCCTGAGAAAACATTTTCTTAGACCTTAGTGGAGGCCAGCGATGGATGGCAAGCAGCACTGTGTGTTCCTGGCCCGGTGAGAGGAGTTCCTCCTGATGAGAGTGTTTTAAGACAACTCTGACGCTAGGGATTAAGTATTTCCTTGCAAGTGTCTTGTGAAGAATCTGATGATCTACAGGACGCTGGGTTAGGTGGGTCTTGGTCCTGGGCCAGTTTGACAGCTTCCTTGTTATCCTTTTCCTTTACCAGGAAAAGGAGAGAAAAGGATCTTGTGCAGCTGCATTGTATTGGGCTTAAAGCACAGAATTTAACGTCTGCTTCAGTTGAGCAAAGGCTGGGGAAGGATTAGATATGATTAGAAACCTGGCAAAGAAAATATAGCCCATATGTTTTCTTCTTGCTACTTTTACTCATCTTCTAGTGACAAATCTAATTCCTTTCCCTCCTTTCCTTGTAGATCTCCAGAAGAAGGAGGGAGCCTTGGCAACACCAGTGGCGGGAGCAGCCATTCCATCTACAGCTTGGATAGGGCTTCCCACGCCAACTCGGAGAGTGCTGAGGGGCCAGGTAAAAAGACAGAGAAGGAGCCCAAATCCACCGCACAAAGAGCAAGCGAGAAGGGAGAGGCCTTGTCACAGTTTGAACTGAGTTACGGAAGTGAGTGGCTTAATTCATTTGTTTCTTAAAAGGGATAATGCATTGTGGCAGCTTGAAGCCAGACAGATTCAATCCAGTGTAATGCTAACTATCAGGTTAGATTATTTTCCATTTTATTTACACAAAGAAGAAACTTAAGTGTATCTAACTAGGGAAAACAGGGAAGATAAAGATGGTTTTAAATTTTAAACCCGAACTTTCAGTCAGATCTGACAGTCTCTCTAATGTTTCTTCTGTAGAAAGTTTGGTTTTAGAGAAAAATGAGGCTTTTCCATATTTCTGAGGTGTTAAGGTGTTTTGGGCTTGAAATTTATGTAGTGCGAAGGAAGTTGAAAGAACATCCAGAGTGGGGAATTTGCCTCTGAGCTCATGGCAAGGAGGCAAGAAATGGGTATCTGAAGCCATTGGCATTAGGCCACAACTCAGCTTTTGCCATTCATAGAACTGAGGTTTGACATCCAGGGGTGATGGGTGTGTTTTCACACCCTGTGAAAACCTGTGTACCTGTGCTGGCTTTGTCCTTGCTAGTATTTGGACAGGTGTGAGGTTTGTTTCAACTGATACTACAGGCTAAAGTTACCCGAGTTACCACACAGCTCACGTTCCCAAGCTCCTGCAGGATAAAGTGACTGGTAGATGTCAACAGACTACCATGGCTTAGTTTTCAAAGCTTAGCTTCAGTGCTGCTGGCTGAACTGGTTTGCCTATAGCATGGGTCCTACTTGGAATGCACTCTTGAAATTAGCGCAATTATAAAGCTTTATATGCATTCACACATGCACAATTTCTTCCCCGCATATACTTCGTTCAGGTACCATCATCGATAATCGCGTGTCGAACACGGCAGAAGAGAACGACGTAGGTTCTATGGCAGGTGAAGGCTTCATTGAGGTTCTTACTAAAAAGCAGCGTCGGTTGCTGGAAGAGGAGCGGAGGAAGAAGGAACAGGCTGCTCAGGTGAGGAGTGGGAGGCAGAAAAAGCTGAAAGTGATAAGCTGTTTGGACTGCAGTCAGAGGAACAGGGCCCCAAAAAATGTTTGGATGAGCAGAACCACATGCAGTTGGACATGGACAACTCCTGTATTGGGCCCAGGAAACGTATTTTGGCTTTGATGGTCGGGGGCCGTTGGTCTGTAAAGGATGGATGGTTGGATTTCTGACTGTTCTTGTTTTCTAGCAGAATTGTTACTTGTGAGTTCAAGAGGGTTTTCGAAAGTGATCCTCATCCAAAGCAACTTGGCTCGCTAGGCCAGTTGCTGGCCGTAGTCAGTGGGATATTGGGCAGCGGTGAGCAGCGCAGGACCTCTGTGCCCTTGCTCTGTCAACAGCGTGTCATTGCTGGAGCTGGGTGTGGTAGCTTCCTTGCCGGAGGTGTCATGTTTGTGTCCGGGCACCTGACCAGAAAGCAGTTAACAAACTGGAGGAAGCACTGACAATTTCATGTTCATGATAAGATAAAGGAGTTGATTTGCAAGAAAAGATGTAAGACTGCAGTGTGGATAGCTTAGCTAAGTAGTGTTAAGTAATGTGCATTTGTCTACGTGTTCTGGAAGACTGCAGAATTCTAGGGGGATAAGAGAATATTTTGACATGAAAGAACTTTGGTGGAATCTGGAGGACTAAATGCAAATGAAAGGCATTGTTGGGAGATGCTTTCTGACAAGGAGGGCTTGTGATAGGTTCAGAGAATCTCGCAAGCGAAGTTATAAAAGCCTGGTTGCTTGGCATCTTTAAAATTAAGCTGAAGAAAACGTGTGAATGTGCAGTGGGAAAGGTCTTGCAGTTGCAGGTGTGGTTTTATCTCTTTCTATTCAGATCCTGGCTCTGTGAAAGAGCCATCTCCATATTGTGAAATTATTAATTGATGTTGCTGTAGTTGGAGTAAAGGAGAGGAATTAGGCAGAGCAAGTCTGTTGTAGCATTGATTTTGCTTTGCTTTATGTCCTATTCTCTCAACTCCCCAAAAGAAAAAAAACCTGACTGGGGGAACCTCCCTGTAGCCACAGGGTCAATTGAAAAAAAAATAGAGGAAGGGGAGTCAGAATTACTTTGTATGGTTCTGTTACTTGAATTAAGGGCTTCTCACATTGCAGCATTTAGAAATCCAGGGCTTGAACTTGCCAGGAGCAGGCTGTGTTAGTCCAGTGCAATGACAGGTCTTACAGTTTGTGCCTTTTCTCTCCCAGGCACCAGCTAAGGCCCGTGTCCTTCAGTCTCGCATTCCTCCTCGGTTTGCTAAGAAGCAGAACAGCTTGTGCTTGGAGCAAAGTGATGTAACAGTGTCTGGAAACAGCCTGGGCACAGAGATCTGGGAGAGCAACAGCCCAGGTGAGTTTGGGTCTGTTTGTTCCGATGTGTTTCACGGAGCTAGGGAATCCCCTGTGTGCAGGAAGGACAGGGTGTCCGTGCTTAAGAGGAGACAGCCTTCTCTTTCTGATGCTGGAAGTGGGAGGGGAACTAGCAGACATCTGGAGTAACATCTGTTCAAAGCTGTAATGTTCAACCATCTTCCTGTTGTTGACCCTGTAAATTTCCTAATCTATTTCTTGAGTCTTTGTGTAACATCAAGATCCTACTATATAGCATTTTCTAGCCTGTTGGGCTGGATCTACTTCAGCTGTTTTCTTATTTTGCCATCCTGTTTTCTCATCCTCTAGCACTGAATAGCTAGCGCTTCCTATCTCATGTCTAGAATTGGAAAGTTAATAGTGTAACATGCACAGTGTACTAGGTGTGCTCACAGTTGTATTTCAAGCGCATGAACCCTGCCCTGTGTTCTCTTCCAGCTCTTTCCGTTCAGTCTCCTGGCAGTGATTCCTGGAGCAAGCCTGTAAATACCTTTAATGGTACTGAATCTAGCACCACGGAGGTAAGTGGCACCCAATGTGCCATTCAGGTATTGAGTGTATAAAATATTAACGTAGGTGGCTTATGCTTCTCATTGCTCCATCTGTGCTTAGCGACTCTCAGCTCTGCTTGTGCAATTTTAAACTGTCTCTTTGCAGTTCTGATTTTAGCTTGAGGCTGCTCAAATCTTGACCTAGACAGCCAAGCACTGCTTGGTGTTACATGTGGGTATAAATCTGGAGTAACTTTCTGGTAGAGCTATTCCAGGGTTATGCTCCTAGCTGGATGCAGAGTGTGGTTGAGGATGGTGGAATCTCATAGGTGATGTTTGTGATTTTCCTGCCTGTGAGCAGTGTGTAGCTGTAGCTTTAACGCAGGGAGGGTGAAGGAGCTTCCTGAATGCTTCACCTCTGGAGACCAGAGTTCAAATCTGGTTTGGGTCACCAGTGAAATGAGGTTGACAATCTCAGCCTAGCTGCTGTGTGGGACACTTTTTCCTTATTCTAAAGCCACGGTCCGGTTGGTGCATTGGTTAACCTGTCTCAGGGTTGTGTAGAGCTGAAGCAGCAGCCCAGGGATGCTGCAGGTCAGGCCCAACTCCTTTGTAATTAACCAAAAGTATGATTTGAAATGGTCTTGCTGTTTTCTGGGATTATATTTTTTTTTTTTCCTCCTTTGTGGAGCTGAGTCGGAGTCCGGGGCTTTAACACATTTCGTGCTTTGCATAGCAGGGTTTTAAAGGCAGCCAGGGGGATAGTGGCATTGACTTGAGCGCGGAGTCTCGGGAATCCTCCGCTACCTCCTCTCAGCGCAGTTCTCCATATGGCACCCTCAAACCAGAGGAGATGAATGGGGCTGGCCTGGTGGACCCAAAGCCTGACTGCCAGAAGGAGCAAGTGCAGAAGCAATCTGATAAAAAGGTAATCTGGATTTGCAGCCAAGGCAGAGTACATAGTGAGAGACCTTGTGAAGTGGTTGTGTTGTTCTTGATAGCATTTTTAAGGCTTGAGATTGGGTTATTCAGTCTTTGTGTCTCAGCCTCTCTGCTTTCCTGTTAAGGATTCAGATCAAGGCTCAGGACAGAACAAGGAACACAAGCCTGGACCAATCGGCAACGAACGCTCCCTGAAAAACAGAAAGGGTTCGGAGGGAACGGAACGGCTGGAAGGGAATATTCCCCCTGTTAACGGGGTGGAAATTCACGTGGATTCTGTACTTCCTGTGCCACCCATTGAATTTGGAGTAAATCCTAAAGTGAGGATTGAATTTAATTTTATCTTCTTGGTGACTTAAGCTTGTTGAGATATGAAAGGTGGTTTGAGGCAGAAGGATTATTTAGAGGAAGCTTCCAGCTGTAGATTTGTTTTAGATTTCATTACTGACACAAACCAGGTACTCAAAATGTCTTGGCAAACACATAACATTCTCTTGGAAATACTGTCCCAGGGACCAGCTGGGGTGGTAACAGAGGTGAGGGACAAAATTATGGTCATCTAAGCATTTGTGTGCTTCTGGGGTTTGCCTGCTGCTGAGTGCTGAGAAGTGTCTTTTTTGTTCTTTTCCAGCAAGGTTTACTGGAAGGTAATCTTTAGTTTCTAGTGTCATGATTCAGGCTAAAGTCATTAACCAGGAGAAGCAGATGGGGTTTGGACCTGGATTGAATTTTGTGCGTTTTGATTTTTCAGGACTCTGACTTCAGTTTGCCACCTGGTTCTGCCTCTGGCACTGCAGCAAACCCTGTCACCAAATTGCAGGATGCCTTGGCCAGTAATGTAAGTATTTCTTTCTTTTTTTTTTTTTCTTTTTTTTTTTTGGCATTGATTCATTGAAAATGCTCCTTAGTTAAACCTCAGATGCTTCCAAAGAGAGCAAGCGTGTTTCTTTGCAGTTGATTTCACACTTAATGCTTAGGCAGCACATGTGACTAAAATCCATAATGGAAATCTGCGCCCTCAAGGTACCTTGTTAGAATGAGCATCACTAGCTAACTTCAACAAGTCCAGGTCCTTTTGGAGGTTTCCTAGCTTATTCCAGTCATCTGGGTGTTTCATTATTATATGTGAAAGAGTGAGCACACTGAAAGCCCAGCTTGTAGCTCAGCTGTGGACAGCAGTGTGAGAAACTCACAAAGCTGCTTTTAAAACGTGTTCAAGTTTGTAGGCTCTTTGATTTTGGTGCTTTGTCTTAAAGGGTGTTTCTTTTCAGAAGTGCTCTTCCAGAAACAGGTTTTGTCTGAAATTTAGGTAGGTTCCAATATGGGACAGGAGGGGGAACTCTTCTGCAAATTGAAGTTACTGGGTCAAATTGATGCTTAAATGGAAGCTGGTGTAACTCAACATAGAAGGTGTCATTGCACATCACCGAAGCTTCATTTATTCCAACAGCAGAATGAATCACAGTTGAATGTGGTACTTAACTCCTGCAGTACCACTGAGGATTAAATCCTTTGAGGTGTAGTTACTAGAGCTTCCAGCTGAGGTTCTGTCGGCCTTGGTAGCTCAAGACATTCTCAAAAGAGTTTATATATTTAGCGTTTACGTATCTCCCCTCAGGCAGGGTTAACGCAGTCCATTCCCATTCTACGAAGAGATCATCACCTCCAGCGGTGCATTGGCCTGAACCCAATGTCCTTCCCCACTGCAGACCTTACGCTTAAGGTAAGCGAGCTGGCATGTGTGAGTGTGTCCCAGGCGTGGATGCCATGTCTCCATGGCCAGAGTAGTGAGGATGGAGAGATCTTTCCCAGAGCGGTTGTTAAGTACTGCTAAATCTTAAATTAGCTTCTGTAAAAGTTGCGCATATATGCTATTTAGCATGGGTGGAAGGGCGTGTGTTTCAACAGTCCTGGATGCTGAAGTCCTTAACCAACTGTAGAGCAAGTGCAACAGAGCTTTCCTGCTATTTCAGTAGCTGGGTAAGGTGGCTGGTCAGGGATCCCAGGTGCCTGATATTTTAAAGAAAATTAAAAAAGAAAAAGAAACCCAGAACAAACAAACCCAAACATACAAACAACAAGAAGAAGCAAAATAAACCAAAACAAAATACACCACCACCCCAAATGCAAAAAGCTCAGCAAATACCAAGGGGGATTGAGTGTTTGTGAAGGATGCTTGCTCATTGGAAATTGGTGTGAAACCCCTTGACCCGAGACCTGCCAGCCTTCCACTGTGACTAGACTAGATTGTATTTGAACTAATAGGTCACAGATGAGCAACCCTAGGCTTCAGTATTGTCCTCCCCGTTTGAACTGTCTGTAGTTATTGTCCTTCATTTCCATAGATGGAGTCTGCTCGTAAAGCTTGGGAAAACTCTCCTAGTTTACCAGAACAGAACTCCCCAGGAGGCGCAGGCTCAGGCATCCAGCCTCCTTCCAGTGTTGGAGCTTCCAACGGTGTCAGCTACAGCTCTTTTGGTGGAGTTTCTATGCCTCCTATGCCTGTGGCGTCCGTAGCACCTTCTGCATCTATTCCAGGTACCTGCAAACTGCGGCAGCAGTATTTGCATTGTCTGGTTGGTATCTAGGAATCATCCTCAGATTCTAGTAGATGAGAGCATGGTGAGAAGAGCTTCCATGTAAAGTAATTGGCTGGCTGGTATTTAACAGATTCTTAACAATTGAGGCAAGATAGAAAGAAGGACTGTCTCCCAGCTTTGGAGAATGTTACTTGAGTGTGACTGGCATAAACTTAGCACAAGGATGAGTTTCCCTGTGTAGCGGCAAGTCTCTGTGATGTCTCAATAGATCCTGCTTACCCTTCCCTGTGTGCTCAATAGAATAGAAGGGAAGTGAAGAAACCAATGGCTGAGAGACTTCAACAGTCCCAATATCAACCATTCCTCTGCTCATTTTGCTATTTAAATCACAGGTTCTGAGCACTTTCTCCTCTTTGTACGTAATAAAAACTTGCTTATAGTTTGCAGAACTCCAGGAGATGTCAAGGTGTTGATATCCTTGAGTTAGAGGGAAAGCTTAAGCTTGGTCATGTTAGGTAGTGTGTACAATTAGGGACGGCATCTGGAAAAAGGAAATGTACTTGGATTCTCTGACTCCTGGGTCCCAAAGGACCTCTCCTGCATGCACTGTCTGTCTCATTCCTCGATTCAAGGATGGAATGGAATATGCTGGGCAGAAGTGATAGCAAGTTGGCCACTGTAGTGACTTTCTAGCTTCCACTTGGAAAACAGATTGTTCCAAGTCAGGTGACTTCCCCTCCACCCCGCAATTTTGCTTGTAAATCCTGTGGTTCCATCAGATCTGCAAAGAACCACAGGAATGGCATGGCACTTCCTAATTGTTGCCACCTTTGGGGTGAATATGGCTTTTAGATCTCTTGAGTGAAGGTCTCAAACACCATGTTTGCTCTTCCTGTCCCTCCTAGATGCAAAGATGAGGTGATTGCAGATCAGATTTCTAGCATTTAGGAACAGTTTGGAGTGCAGCTCACCAATTCCTGAACTGTTAGTGTATCTGAGTTTTTTTTTTTGTGGAGGTAGGAAACCTTGGTTTACATTTAGCCTCTTACAGAAAGGTATGATTAATTCTCAGTAAGCCCACTACTGTAAGCGGACTGCTGGCTTTGGTATGTGGACTTAGGAGCTTTACAGGCTCTTCTGAGTGGGTACTATGTTTGTGTTGACTTGCTGAAATGATTGCTGAGACGTAGGAAATAGTCTTGACCTGCAGGTCTCTGCAGTGTACTGTGCCTCTCTCTCCCCTGTACCTCGAATTTACAGCCTGCCTTCTCTGGTGTTCAGGTAACCATATTCCACCCCTGTACCTGGATGGCCACGTGTTTGCAAGTCAGCCCCGCCTGGTCCCTCAGACGATACCTCAGCAGCAAAGCTACCAGCAGGTAAGGGACAATACAGCTAGCTAGTGGTTTCTCAAGAAGTCTTCAGGGTGGCATTTAAGAAATGGGGAGTCATTTATTTCTCTGATAGCCCAGAGGAGCTTAGATGAGGCTCCCTTTAGGTTCCTTGAATGCTGCTTCCCAGTGGGTGTCTCACAGGTTAGTGAAATTGAAGGGAATTGGGCGGAATTTTCCCTTTTGTACCAGTGCCTTTGGACTGGGTTTCACTGAAGCAGATGCTGAAGTATCTGCGTGAGGCAGTGACTTCCAGTAGATTCCACAGCCAGTCAGTACCGATGAGCAATTTCACTAGCCTTAGCAAACAGGGTGTCAATAGGATTGGAGAGAGCCCCTTCAAGGTAAGAGTGAGTGCAGGCAAGCGAGAGCTGGGACTGTCAGTGCCTGTTCTGCCTGTGGAGCACGTTGGTCCCCTTGTGTGTCCATCAAATGCCTCTCGTAGGCGCTGGTCTTCCTGCTTGGGTGTCTGTGCAGTATCTTCCCCTGCCAGTGTTTGCTGTTCTGTGGAAAGATGCAGGGGCTTGGTAAAGACACAGAATAGCTAATTGCCATGGCAGGTTGACTCACAGAGGAAACTGATGGGTTTTTAACAGTCTGGGAGAGTTTCTGGCTCCTCTTGTACCTCTCAGTCATCTTAATTTCTTCTACAGGCTGCTGCTGCTCAACAGATTCCCATTTCCCTCCACACATCTTTACAAGCCCAGGCTCAGCTTGGGCTGAGGGGTGGTCTGCCTGTTTCCCAGTCCCAGGAGATGTACAGCTCCATACAGCCCTTCAGGTAACAGCTTCTATTGCCACGTGCTCTGAACTCTTCTGTTCCTTATGGCCATGTACATTAATCAGATACTCCATGTTTGTCTTCTCTTCCCCCTTTGTCACCTGCTTCCTTCCCCTAGTAATGTTGCCAGGGCGGAGAGCAAAGATATCAAGGCACATAAGGCTCTTTGTAGCGTGTTTCTTTGTATAACAATGGCAAAGATCATCCTTGAAAAATTACATTCAGTTGCTCTGCCTACCCTCTCAAATGGTGAGGCAAATCTTAAAAGTAGAAAGAGGTTTGTGGGCTGGCAAGCAGACTCATTAGTGAGAAACCCAGAGCTTACAATTTACTCCCTTTGGCTTACTATAACTTCTGATTCTTTTCTGCTTTGCGAAACTTTTGGTAACCGGAATCCTCCCTTACTGCTAATCCAGAGTTTATTGTGCAGGATACTGATATATAAATTTTGGATAGGACATGATATCGTTCTGTTGAATATTCCTAAAACACAAGGACATGGTTATAAGAGCTTAAAAGTGGAAGTAAAAACCCCTGTAACTAAAACGGAAAGTAGCATCACATCTTATTTCTAAGCTGTCAGTTTAGTAGAGTCTGAGAACTGCTTGCTGACAGCAGGGCAGATACGGTTTGGCAGTGTGTGTGTATTGTCTCCAAAGGTTTTCTGCGTAATGACTTGAGTGTATTTTTCTTCTCCAGGTCTCAGGTGTATATGCACCCCAGTCTGTCTCAGCCCAGCACCATGGTCCTGACAGGAGGCACTGCTCTGAAGCCTCCGTATTCCGCCTTTCCAGGCATGCAGCCCTTGGAGGTGGTGAAAACCCAGTCTGGGTCCCCCTATCAGCCCATGAATGGAAGCCAGACGCTGGTTTACGAAGGCCAGATAAACCAGGCGGCTGGTATGGGAGCTTCCCAGATGATGGACTCTCAGCTTACACAGGTTAGGAGCAGGGCTCCCGAGCCACTCCCTTCTCCAGGCTTTTTCACAGCCACTTGTTTCTGAGACCGGATTCAAACTGGTTTTTGTGCAGAGTCATGTGTTTGTGTGAACGAAGCTCTTTGTAAAGAAAGAAAAAGAATTCCCCAAGAGGCTGTGTTCCATGAACCATAGTTTCAAACATGCAGCACCTTATTTAATGAGATTCTTACTAATTACTTGTCTGTCCCTGCTGAGATACCATTTTGTAACTTGGAAGTCCTCGCCCCCAATATAGATGTTTTGTGCAGATCAAACCTTGCAGTGTTTCATGCATAGGAGGCCCTGATGTGGTAGTTGTCCTAAAAGTACCTCTTCTGAGAGCCGAATCACAACTGTCTCCAGATTTAACTTGGCTTCCAGGGTAACTAGGGCCTTCTATTAAAAGCTCATCTATCTCGTCAATCAGTTTGTTATCCAGGTCTTTCTTACAACTTCTGCTGATCTGTTTGGCATCCTCTCAACAAGAATTTCATTGTTGAAAATTTTTTTGTAAAGCATGGTCCGGATAAAGACATTGAATCCTACTGTGGACACGTGTTCTGATTCTCTGGAGAAGTTTGATAGTTGTATTAAACTCATCTTACATTTATTTTGTGCAGCATGTTCAGGTTTATTTTTTGTTTAATGCGGAACTTTTACATTGTGACTGGTTTTAAAAATAAAGAACTAAGCCTGAAATTAACTTAGCTGAGGAAAACACAGTGAGGCAAACTAAATATCTGAAGAAATGCTTTGTCCATCATAAGCTAGTAATTTGGTCTCTTGTTTCAGTCTTAGATTTATTTTTTTATTTATTTACTACAAAGCAGTAAATGCAAATACAGCAATTGTGAGAACTGCCAGATGAATTGGAGGGAACAGGAGGCTCTTGAGTCCTGAACTGCATTTTTTTTTAATTACTCTTAATTATTACCATCATCAGTTTGAAGCTCATTGCAGAACATACTGCTGAGGTCACCATCGCTTTCTCTAGAGGTCCAGTCCCCACAATGCTTTGGCATGAACGTGTAGCAAACTTTCTGGTTTGGGTATCAAAGCTGCAAACAAAACTCCTGACACTGGGCTGTCGGACATTGCCATCGTTTCAAGAGAAAACACGCTCATGCAGCGACCATGAGGAAGACTGAAGAACTGGATGAAGGCTCTAGGCAAGGAGGAAAGCCCTGTGTCTGGGTGCAGTTATGTTAATTTGATGCCATGTGAAAAGCCCAGCTGATGGGGTGTTGGCAGCACTACCAGAACACGCGTTTCAGTGTGCAAGTCCCTCTGTTACACTGATTGGCATTTATTCTGTGCCAGGCTGCGCTGTTTGTGAGCTTCCTTTTAGCACTGCTGTGCTTTCAGGGTATTAGGAGACAGCGTGTCAAACACAAGACTGTTACTGCCATTAAGTAATTACATGTCCTTATCACACAGCTCACGATGCCTGTGCCTGGCTCCCAGCTTCCTCTGCCCCGCTACGGCTCTGGCCAGCAGCCCCTCATTCTGCCACAGTCCATCCAGCTCCCCCAGGGGCAAAACCTGCCTGTAGGAGCTCCCCGAAGAATCCTCCCACCTGGATCCCAGCCTTCTGTTCTTGCTACCAGCAGGGAGGTAAGGATTAACTCCTGCGTGCTCCTCTCAGCATTTATTAACCCCTCCTGCATTGAAGTTTCGCCCCTTGATCTTGCTTGTTAAAGGGGAAACTGGCTTGTTTGGGATCCTTAAATATCAAAGCCAAGGATTGGTGTTAAATTGAAGGAGTCCTTTTCCCCTCATCTCCAAAGCGCAGGCCAGCAGTTCTTCAGGTTTTGCTGCTGGTCATCATTCTGTTCCCAGGGAGCCACATCCTGCCTTGATCCAGTTTGGAGTCTCCAGTTTTATTACATGTTTACACAGGTTTCCCCAGAGTGCTTGAGGGGTGGTGAGCTCCAGACACAGTTGGAATACTGCCCAGATATTTCACAGTGTTGTGAAGCTTGTCCATTTGAGTAGGTATATTAATGTCATGTCTGGTTTGATGGATTCGTATCATAAGTTTATCTTTTATAGGGGAGAGAGAGCACAGCAGTTAAATTTTCAGGTTCTGTATTTGCTTGTGCTGCTGGCTTGTTGGATTAATACAAGCGGATTATTTCACTTACAAGCCTCACTTTCTTCACCTGAAAAATGTTTCTTCTTTTAATGGGCACAATGGGTAGAAGGGCAAAGATTTGGCTTAAGTGTTAATATGAAGTAGTGAGTGATTTGTGAATGTGACGATGATACTCTCTCTCACTCGTTTTCCCTGTAGTCCTCCCAAATGGAAATGAAAGGGTTTCATTTCTCCGACGGTAAACAGAATATGTCCTCCGGAGGGTCTGTACCGGCACCACACACGTACAGGTAAAACCTTTACAGAACTTGGCTTCTGTACTCAGAATGGGGAAGAAGTGGTGTTCCCCATTTGCAGTGACACGGTGCATGCATAATCCCTGTATAGGATTCACTTGGGTTTTCACGTGTAGAATGTGCTTACTGTACTCCAAATACTTGT
>KZ507907.1:0-19816 GCA_002844005.1 Limosa lapponica baueri | reverse complement strand
CTCTTCCCTTTCCCCGCCCTCCCGGCGCTGCGTGCGTCTGACGCCACATCCGGCGCCGCGAGGCTCCGCCCCCATTGAGTGGGGTGGGCCCCGCCATCTCCTCAGGGGTGGGGGTCCCCGTCCCGCTCCCTCTCCCGGGACACGGGCGGGCCCTGGGGGTCCTGCCGCCCCCCTCACCTCTGTAAGGCTCAATGGGGGTGGGGGTGAAGCCTGATGGCGGGATTAGTGGCGCTGCTGCCTCCCCCCCGAGGCTCGAGGAGGGGTACGAGGCCTGGAGGGGGTGGTGGCTTGTGGCCCCCTTGCTCCCATAAGCCTCCAGGGGAGGGTGGGAGGCCTGGGAGCGGGTTAGTGGTCCTCTTCCCCCCCCCGAAACGCTTAAGGGGGGATACAGGGTGGCTGGTGGGTCTTGTTCACCCTTTAAGCTTCAAGGAAGAGGCTTGGGTGTGGGGTCTGTGGCTCTGCTGCCCCCCTAAAAGCTCAAAAGGGGAAATAAGACCTAGGGGGTGTTTGGGGGTCTTACTGGCCCCTCATAAGGCTCATGGAATGGGGTGCAAAGCATGGTAGAGGGCTTAATGGTTCCTTGAGGAGGTGTATGAGGTCTGGGGTGGCAGGTAGTGCTGCAGTCCTGCCCCAGGGCTCAAGGCCTGCCTAAGCTGCAGGGAGAAGCAGGGTCCTCTCTGTCAGGGTGTTCTTTGGGGTCCCAGGGCCTGTGAGGGGACACTAGAGTGAAAGTGATAGCCTGCCCTTGTCCCAAGGCAGGTGGGGCATTGGTGTGGTATCCCCAGTGCTAGTGGAGAGCACAGCTTTACAAAGGGCTTCTTACAAAAGTGTTTCCCAGAGCGATGCGCAGCTGAACCACATTGTGTTTTGTAGGTAGCGAGAAACAAGGACGGTGGCACTGTGCTTGATGGTGGTGATGTGCTTGCTATCTCGCTTTGTTCTCCCCTGATCAAAGCCACGCAGATGGATTTATTCTGGTAACTTTCAGTCATACTGAGGTGAGGAGATAACAACATTGATTCCTTACTATTTTCTGACCTAGCTTTTAGCAGTTTTGCCGAGTTCAGCCCTGCTTCCTGCAGTGCTTCCCCCTAGGCTGCGCTAGAGCCCCACAGCACCTACAACCTGTGCTCCAATAGCCAGCTTTTTAAGACAGGATGTTTATAGGTTCTGCCTCCCGCCCCGCCCCTCCCCCCCCGCCAAAGAAATATGCTCATTCTGCAAGGAAATAACTCTTTACTTTTTTCAAAGCCGCCTGAGCATGTGGTTTGCCTATCACTAGCATCAGAATTTGGGCTGGGAGGTTTGCTTAGAGCAAAGTGGAATATAGGCTTGAATTAAGCTATTGTCGTTTTGCAGAACTAGTATAACAATAAGCAAAGTTTCTAGCTTTTTATTGATGGCAGAGAACCATATGCATGTAGAAGTAGGGCAGATGAAAAGTTACATGTGTTAGTTTAGTAACTGCATTTTTACAGTTAGTCTTGTAAATACAGCAGAGAATGCATAAATGTGGAAAGCGAAAGAACTTTGGAAGATCGATTACTGTGAGCTGACTGTAGCAGCAAATAGTGGTCCATACTTTCTGTCAAATGATGCTCAGCCAGCTTTGAGCAAGAGGGTGACTGTTGCTCTTCTCTCATTGCCCTCGGAGGTTTGCACAGACCTTCGACAGGATGTTGGGATTGCTGAAGAATCCCGTTGTGGTTACTGCGGAGATAAATTTGAACCTCGTGGCGTTGACTGTGATTGGATTAATAAGCCGTCTTTGGGGGCTTTCCTACCCACGGGCTGTAGTGTGAGTAGAATAGTTTATTTTCTACTTGAATAATATAGACTTCTGTTTTTTAAACATTTGTGAGTAAGAATGCGGGAGCAGAAGAGCAGAGCTTGCCTGATGTTAAGCTCTGTAAATAAGGTGATAGTGTTTCCCTAATAGAAATTCCGGAGGGGAAGGTGAAGGGGCAAAGTCACTGTGCTTCACTGTATTCTTAGCTTTCTGCCAGCAGATCAGTGTTTTCTTTCTTAGTACCCCTGTAGCCTCCAGGATGCTTCCAGTTAGACTTGACATATTTTTGCCTCTTGTGTTTCAGTTTTGATGAAGTTTATTATGGCCAATTCGTCTCCCTCTACATGAAGAGGATCTTCTTTGTCGATGACAGCGGCCCACCTTTTGGCCACATGCTGCTGGCTCTGGGAGGTAGGGCTTCTCCTGAAATTGGGAAGTCTCTGCTGCCTGTTGCTGTGGAAGAGAGAAGTACTGGTTAGAAATGAGTTGTCAGATCCTGTGTCTGGGGAGAAGCACAAGGCGGCTGAGAGATTCTGATGCAGCGAGAATTAGAATTTCCCTTATTTAGTATTGTTAGGGGGCTGTTGCATGAGTGCTGGGGAGGGGATGGAGCCATGTATCCGTTACCTTGTTATCCAATCCTTTGGATAAAGAGAAAGGTAAGATGAGAAATAGTAGGCAGCAAGCAGTTTCAGGCCTGAGTTCCTTTCATTAGCTGAGATATGCATGACATAAAAGTGTGTGTATGGGAAGAAAAGATTAAATGTACTTTGTCACTGAGAGTCCGTTGTTCCCAGTTTATATTCTTTGTGCCTCTGGACATTACCAAGCACTGCTGCAGGCAAAACTGTGCGAAAGAAGACCCTTTTGGGAAAAAGGTTTTCATGTGTGGAAAAAATACGTGTTTGGGAAATGGTTCCAGGACCAATTTAGCACCAGTTTTTATACTTGTTTTGAGACTGGAAATTTTGACTTGTTGCTTATGTTGTAGGTTACTTAGGAGGATTTGATGGAAACTTCTTGTGGAACAGGATTGGAGCTGGTAAGAGCTTATTTTAACTGTCTGATTCTCCTGAGAAAATAAGCAGTATTTCAGTGACTGATAGATTCCTTTGCCTAACTAGTGGAAATAATGCTTTATCTGAAACCTTCACTCCTTAAAGTAAGTCTTCTGCAGATCTCTAACAGAAGTGTAAGGCATTTATGATTCCATAGCAGAGATTTTTTTCATCGCTTAAAACAGTTTAAGGAGTACGAGACAGATAATAAATTACAAAAAGTAGAAGTTAGATTCAGCAACTTGTAGTCATGAGGAGTTCTGTATTGATCCATCCTCTCTGCAATTAATAGTTTCCACATTTGTGCCTCACTGTTGCCTCCTGTTTCAGAATATAGCATGAACGTTCCTGTTTGGTCCTTGCGACTCCTGCCAGCACTGGCTGGTGCTCTCTGTGTGCCTTTAGCGTACCAGATCTTGGTAGAACTGCAGTTTTCCCACTGTGCTGCACTTGGAGCTGCTCTTCTGATTCTCTTAGGTAAGATTATTCCCCTGGGCCCCATTCTTCATACAGGGGGAGAAGGGTCCCTTTTCCCCTTCTGAATTTTTAGGGCGCATAAAAGGCAGGAGTAGCATCTCCCCACAGAAAGCGAAGAACATATCGGAGCCCACTTTCAGCCCTGGCCTGTGTCAGTCTTTGCTGTGCCTCTCTGGTCCCCTCTCTCCTTACAGCTCTGCACAGGCTGCCGTTCTAGGCTGAGGCTTTGTAGGAGTTCATTTCATTATTAAGCAAAGTGGGCAGCCTTAACAGCTTCATAGAAAAACATGTTTTTTGCATCCCAGGAGGCCTGTACTCTCTTCCTAAGTTCTACAGGATGAGTTACAACATAACTCGTTTTTAACAGCAGGACAACCCTACTGAGCAGTTAGAGCTCATCAAATTTCTTCATCTCCATGTGCAGCAAACCAGCCTGTGTCCTTAGCACCGTGATTTGACACTGTTCTAGTGTGTGTAACTTTCTGTGAGGGTCTGCTGGCAGCTGCCTGAAAGAGAAAGAGCCTCTCAACAGCCCTTTAGCTGATAAGAGAAACCTCTCCTGGCTACCAGCTGCACTGATTCTGGCTCAGGGAATCCTGCACAAAGCAGCTCATTGCTTTCTTGAAGGTATGTCATGCTCATTGCCTGCTGGGGTCACTGCCTTGACTCTCCTTGCCTTGAGAAGCCCAGAATTGATTTTTTTTTGCCTTTGTAGGCAGGCACAGAACCTTTATCTGCCTCCTGCCAGACTTTACTACTTGCCCACCTTATTGTCCTTGGAGACAGTTACAGCCACGTACTTTGCCCCGCCTGGAAGGTGTTTGTCCCTTTAAACCCAACAGCTCCCTATTACAGGCAGTAAGATTGCAGGTGAATTGGCTGTCCTTAAAGGGGCAGGTCCTTCTCTTGGATAATGATGTGATTGTCTGAGGTAGCACTTGCCAATAGATGAGTTTCTATTATTTTGTGTCTGTCTCCCTTTTCCAACAGAGAACTCTTTGATCACTCAGTCGAGGTTCATGCTTCTGGAATCGATATTGATTTTTTTTATCCTACTTGCAGTTTTGTCCTACCTGAAGTTCTACAATTTGCAAAGGCACAGGTAAAGCTGGATTGTCTCCCATCCTTTTGGATATTCTTGTGGTGACTCTTTTTTGTCACAGACTGTGTGGGGTTTTTTCTGTAAGACACTTCATTCTGCAATTTACTTCATCTGTCAGTAAAATCGAATGCTTTGACCTCTCATATGACTGCCCCAGAAGTTTTCTCTTCTGAGCATTGTTAAAGACTGTTTTAACTGATAGCAAGGTTGTCTTTCTTATTTTACAATAAAAATAAAATCCCTTGGGAGCACTCCTTTGCACCCAGATTTTTTACTGGAAGGTTTCTTTCTGTGCACAGAAACCCTGATGATAACAGATCACTTAGCACTCCTTCGTTACTGTTTACAGGCACTGAATTTAGAGATCTTTGTCTCCTTTTTGTGACTTCACATGTTTTCTGATCCTTCCAGAGAATAAAATAATTTTAAGTAAAGTACAATTATCTTTAAACTGAGCCCAGCAAGTGATTTAATACATTTATTTTATGTATAGTATCAGAAGGCAGGTAGCATTCAGTTTTGCTTTTTAGTATACAGAGAAGTACATTTAAGAAGACCCTGTAGGTCAGGGCTAAGAGGGTGGTGTGGGAGGTTCAGAATGAAATACCCCTGAGTAGAATAAGGAATAGTGAAGTCCTGCAAGTTTTTTTCAAGTTAAATTACCTGAATTCAGGATCCTAAGAAGGTCCCCAGATCTCACCATAGCATTCTTTCCTTTGTCCTTTTATTTAAGTTCCTTCTCTGGAAGCTGGTGGTTTTGGCTTCTGTTGACTGGAGTAGCTTGTTCTTGTGCAGTTGGGTAAGTGATGACGTCTTCCTTTGGTTTACTAAGCTGACTTTCCTGCCTGCCACCTGAGGTATCAGCGGGGCTTTGGATTTTGAAGTCTGATTCTTGGTGCTGTTCTGAGCAGACCTCTCCATGACCTTTAGAGAGGATGTCAGTTCACAGTGGACAATGCCAGGCATTAGAGGATACTGTCCTGGGAAGAGCAAAATGCATTTCTCAGAGATGACTTTCAGCATTTCACCCCTCCTTCCTAGTTGCTTCAAGCTTCAGTAAGTCGGAATTTAGGGACTCTCTACTTCGTGATCTACCAGCTTGTTATCAAGAAGGTTCTCTGTCACTGCGGTTCTTTAATGTCATTGGCAAACAAGTGATATTGTCTGGTGTCAAAACCTTAAGGCTTGGTTTTGTTGTCGTACCAGACTTGTCATGGATCTAAGTCCTTGGACTTTAATGCATCCTGTTCAAGAGAAAGTTTGAATGTTTATGTCTTGTATTACGTAATTGGGTAGTTTTTAACCACGATCATTTTTTATGTGCTTGCTTCTCAGGGTGAAATATATGGGCCTCTTTACCTATATGCTGCTCTTGAGCATCGCAGGACTCCACTTCTGGCACATGATAGGAGACCAAAACTTGTCAAATGTAGGTAGCACAACATGCGAAATATATTATGTGTAACTTTTCAGTACAGGAGCCAGCTAGGAGCCTTGCAAGCCTGCACATAACCATGTGGTCTGTGGCTGGTTTTTGAACCAAAATTCCTTGTCATAGTCTGCAAACCCTCCTGTCATAGAACACTTTCCCAGCTCAGCTGCTGGAGAAGATGGAGTTAACTTTAAGATAAGCATGTGTGCGTGTGACTGGCTTTTCTGCTCTTATCCATGGCTTGGTGATTTGTGTCTCAAAACCTATACTGTTTCACATACGTACTGTTGGCTCCAGTTCAAATCCTCAGGGGAAGTTATCCAGCTGTCCACGAAGTTATAGCTGAATAAGGGTGGTTGGGGAAACTGGAAAAAAAAGACAGGCAAAACAAGCCAAGTGCACTGGTATTTTAAACATTTTTAATATCTGGAGCATGAAACCAGTGTGTTCTCTGTGTTCTTCTAGGTTTCCTTGATGTGCCATTTTCTAGCTAGGGGACTGGGCCTCGTCGTCGTCCCAGTGGCAATGTACCTGTCTTTCTTCTATGTTCACTTGACTTTGCTGTATCGCTCTGGGCCTCATGACCAGATTATGACAAGTGCTTTTCAAGCCAGCTTAGAGGTAAAGGAAATGTGGTCATAAAACTGATTTATTAGGGGAGAACAGGGGGAAATTTGTCTTTTGTTCGCTATTAGAAGAAAGGCGTGCAATCTTGTTCCTTTGATCCTGCATATTTGTTCCTTTTGTGTCATTTAACTACTTTACTGCTGTAGCACTGCTTTAAGATGGAGCAATAATGACTGAAATCCTAATAACGGATGAAATGCTTTTCCCAGTGATCCCAGAACAATATGTTCACTCTTCTGGTGAAGACTTGTCCCTTCCTACAGGAAACTCCACAGAAGTATTAACTCTTAAGTGATGACATTGTGTACTACAGGATGGTAGTATAAATTTCTGTGTGCTTAGTCTGTCTTTTAGAACAGCATGGATTTAGGGATATTCCCTAAGACCTTGTAGTCTTTCAGGCATTGGAGTATTTACTATTCACTGAGTATAGTGCTGCAAGACTTGAATTTTGTAGATATAACCAAATGAGAAAGCATAGTGCTAAGATACTGCTAGGTTAGAGTGGCACATGACTCTTAATAGAATTTAAACAGCCTCTGGGTTGTTTCTTCTTCTTTCCACTTACCCTATCATTATACTTCTCAGGGTGGGCTGGCTCGAATCACTCAGGGTCAGCCCTTAGAGGTGGCCTACGGCTCTCAGATTACTCTGCGGAACGTGTTGGGCAAGCCCATGCAGTGTTGGCTCCATTCTCACACAAATACTTATCCCATCAGGTGAGGAATCTGGTTGGGTCTGTACTATTAGGGTGAAAGTATTCTCCGGTTCTTCACCTGCCAGTCCAAATATCTCAGTTTGGGTCCTGGCAATCTCTTAATCCTTCAGAGCACAGCGCAGATGAACAAGTTCTCTGTGCTCTGTAGGAATGGAGCCAGCGATCTGGTGCTGGTTTGTATTGCTGTGATGGTTGAGCAGAGAAATGTGTTATTAAGCACCTGTGGGGTTTTTTTAACCTTCTCTGCAGGTATGAGAATGGCCGAGGTAGTTCCCATCAACAGCAGGTGACCTGTTATCCCTTCAAGGATGTGAACAACTGGTGGATTGTCAAAGATCCTGGGATGTGAGTATGCAAGAGATTTAAATGCCAAGCTGCTGTAAGCATAGCTTCTGTATGCTTCCATGCCCTAACCAGGACTTGGATTCCACATAACTGTTCTCTGCTTATGGGCACAGAGGCCATGTGTGATCCTGAGCAAGTATTTCAGCTCCAGGGTTGGTAAGGGCAGCTGTTTGCACAGTCCTCCTCAATATGGTGAAAGCGTTACTGAGGACTCTTGAAATTCTGTCTGAACTGCTCCTGCCAGAACGTGGGCTGTGCTGTGCCCGCGGGGAGCTTTAAAGACTCATGAGACCAGTGGGAACTCTTCAGGTGCTTTGCATGAAAGGGAGGTTCTGCTTTTTGAAGTGTGTGAGCCATGGCATTAGAGTGCCTTGATGAATTTTATCAAACTTGAATGGTCTCAAAACAGAGTAGAAATCACTTCTGCAGCACGAGTATTTCTTTGTGTTTGAAGCGTGGGATCAGTTGTAGAATCTGCCACGTGGGGAGGGGTTCCAGGTGGGTGCCTGTGCCTGAGAGGCCTGGTTCACACTGAACTGTTTTGCCATTTTAACTGTCAATGGAGAGCAGGACTCTTTGTTCTTGTGGTTTTGTCAGTAAAGCCCTTGTGTGATACCATTTGATACTGTCAAAAAGTTGATTTTGCATGTTTCTTATGTTGCTCTGGCAACTGGCAACTGTATAAACAGTCCTACTAGAAGGACTGTGTGACATTCTAAATCATATCCACAGTGGAAGGTTTGTCTATAGTGCAAACCTTTCATGCAGGGACTCTACCAAAAACCACAAAAACCCAGTATCTTCTTAAAATTCTTCAAACTCGAGACTTGTATGAGCCTTGGAGGATATGAAGTCCTGCTGTAGAGCAGTAAAATACAGGCAGCAGTTAGGTGAACTTGCCAAGGGGGGGATATGCCTCAGCCCTGTCCAGAAGCAAGATGAGAATTTGGTCTTCGTGGTGGAGATAGCCATTGATCTCTCTTATAATTGTGCCAGAAGTGTGGTACGAACACCTGACAGACCTCACGGAAGCACTTACTCATTTCACAGAAGCCAGGGAGCAGCTGTGTGATGGGAATAATATGAACTCGCTCCTGACTGACCTGGATTCAGACCACTGACCTAATGGCTGGGATATCAGTATCCCATTACCGATCCTCTGAGTCATCCTGTCCTTAACTCACCTTTGCCTTGATGAGCTTTGTTTCCATTCTGGTACAATCTATAGATTGCTTGAATTTCTCATCTTCCTGCCTAAATGTCTGTCCCTGCCCGCAGCTTCTTGACCTAACGGTTTGGTCATGACAAGGCTGCGTTATATTGAAAGAATTTAACCACTTCCTCTCGGGTGTCACTCCCCCAGGCAGCAGCTGGTGGTGAGTAACCCACCCCGTCCTGTCAGGCACGGACACATCGTGCAGCTGGTCCACGGCATTACCACTCGGTACCTCAACACGTAAGTCCTTTCATCATCCTCTGCTCTGCCAGAGTCGGGTCATTCTGCTTTGGTGTCTCTCAGAATAACTCTTAAGGAGTTGAAGTGCAGTGACCCTGGCATTCAGGTATACTGTAGACTGCCTGTTATTCATGGATTTTTAAATGGTGGGGCTAGGAGGGACCTCGTGGTTAGTTAGACGAGCCATCCCTGTAGCCCAGAGAAAGGATGCTGCATGCTTATATATTTTGTTGTGGTCGACTTGGCAGTGGGATTTGATACTAATCACAAACTGTTCAGTGGCTGGTGGCTGTTTCTGGTCTTCCTGGTGGTGGCCTTTAGAGGGGCTAGTGGTGGTTTCACCTGTGTTCGCAATTCGTGATCATTCTGCAGATTCATAAATGCAAAGTCCCCTTGGCAAGTCTTCCTCCTTCACTGCCTCTGCTCCAGGCAGGTGCAGATATTTAGTATTTTGTACGACTGTTAGCCCCAAGTCACCTACCAGCTCCACTGACTTTGGTGGCGTACTCCTGCGTGAAGGATGTGCTCTGAAAGTTAGGAAGATGTGTTGGAGAATACAGTGTGCTGTGGCTGATTGTCATGGATTCTTACCTGTTTTGCAATGAAATTGCTTCCTGACTGCTTCCCCACGGGTGTCTGCCTGCACTCAGATTAGGAAGCAGGCTGTTCTGAACTTAGTTTTTTGCTATGTCCCTTCCCAACCTAATTTGTTCGTTATTGGAAACCCCAGTGAACAGCGTCTCTGTTTGCCACAATCGGTGCTTGTTCTTCAGCCTGGCGTAGCAGGCATCTGTACTGGCTTCCTCAGAGCCTGTTCCTGGCAGCTCTTGGTAGAGGGGAGTGTTCTCTTTCAGAGTAAACAGTGCAATCTGTATAAATTGGTTACTTGGTTTTGCTTTATTTCTGAATCTGGTCTAAGCCAATTCAATACCTTTATGGGTTTGCTTTTATATGGATTTGAGAAATGGCATTTTGGGGAATGATCTTACTTTACTTGTCTTCTAGGCATGATGTTGCTGCCCCTCTTAGCCCCCACTCCCAAGAAGTTTCCTGCTATATTGATTATAACATCTCCATGCCAGCACAGAACCTCTGGAGAGTGGTGAGTGGTCAAAGAGAAGGGAGGAGCTCATCACGTTCCAGCAGAAACAGCTGAGACAACATGAGGTTCAAAAGACATCTTTCTGTTGTAGGAAATTGTAAATCGGGAGTCGGACACAGATGTGTGGAAGACAATTCTGTCAGAAGTGAGGTTTGTTCATGTGAACACCTCTGCAGTGCTAAAGGCAAGTGGATTTTTGTTTATTTGGCTATATTTTTTCTTCCGTGCAGCTCTCGTAATCTCATAAACTACTAACCTTTCTGCTCCAAAGTGTCTAAACCAACTAAGTAAATAAAAGGAAACAGTAAACTTGCTTAATGTGATAAAAGGGCAGTGTGCTTTTCAGGTAGTCATACTCCTACCTCATGCCTTTGCAGCGTGCAGAGCTGTCCTGCCTCTCGGGAGGTTGTGACCAATGTGCACAACTGGGCCTTAAATACTGCCTCAGAAATCGATGCTGAGTCTGTGTGTAGTACGTGACAGTGGCTGGAATAGTTCAGTTTGCCAGAATCACTGACTTCATGGCTGTAGCATTTGTGGACACAGTATTGCCTGGTGACTCTTTGCGTACTTTCTAGCAGTCCAGTGCTCAGACAGGCCTCAGAACTTCCAGCCTGGGGTTCACATTGGCAGAACTGGAAGTTTACAGTCCTTTTTCACTTTCAGCTCAGTGGAGCGTCTTTACCCGAGTGGGGGTACCGGCAGCTGGAGGTGGTTGGAGAGAAGCTGTCCAAAGGCTACCACCAGAGCATGGTGTGGAATGTGGAAGAGCACAGATACGGGAAAAGTACGTCTCAGCCGTGTTCTCGAAGCAGATTTCTGTGACTGGGGGGACACTTCATGTTGATGGAAGGTGGTATCACGTGTATGTGTGTGTTCAGCAGGCTCCGGCTCTCTCATGATGTCAGAATCCTTACAAATCCTCTTAGAGCGCTCTTGTGTTTGGAGAAGGGCTCCCAGGAGAGTGAGGAGCCAGGGGTGTATCATATATGCTCTCTCCCCTTTCTAGCTTTCTGCCAGCTACGTGGTTATTTCTGAGCTGTGCTGTTTTCTTCCAGGCCAAGAGCAAAAAGAGAGGGAAGTGGAACTCCACTCTCCCACGCAGATGGATATAAGTAAAAACCTCAGCTTCATGGCAAAGTTCACAGAATTGCAGGTGAGCGTCTTCTTACTCCCTTCATCTTTCCTGCTGCTGCAGAGCAGGAACCTGAGCATTTCTGCAAACTCTGAGCCTCAGGCTTCATTGTTTATTCCTTGCTGATAGAGTAGTTTGGCTTCCTCACTGAAAAAAAATATTTCTGAGTGCACTTAGAAGGGCATTAGAGACCTGTGCTGTTCAGTAACGATTACCCAAGTGATTGTGTAAAAAAAGAAGGGGGGGAAGATCCGTCGGGCACTCAGAAGCTGTCTGAAACTGAACTGTGATGTGTCGTACGTGCAGCCAGTAGTGTTGACGTCCCTTACTACCGCTGTGGAAATTCACTAAGGAAAGTGCATTATATAAGAACAAAATAAAACCATTGTATTGATCAGCATCTAGTATGAGATATGCAAAATCTTTCTCTGCTCCCAGGTTAAGAACTGACCATCTTATATCTGGAGCTCTTCACCCGTGCTTTCCCACTTGCTCCAATTCTGAAAGCCTTCTGTTTACTTTTTTTTTTCCCTAGTGGAAAATACTCACATTAAAAAATGAAGACACAGAACATAAGTACAGCTCCTCTGCTCTTGACTGGATCACAATGGACACAAATATTGCCTACTGGCTCCACCCGACCTCCGGTGTAAGTGCAATAGGTAGAAGTAAATGTGAACCTGGTGAAGAAAACAGACTTCAGTTCAGACGTGAGCTTCATGAGTGTGACTGAGAGCAGGGCAGCAGTTCCAGCCAGGAGCTGCTCCAGGATAGACTCTTCCTGTATTAAGAATGTGTTTTCCCTGAGGGTTGGATTGGGGTTTTTTTGGCACGTGATACAGCTTTGGCAGTAGTTGCTTTTAATTAAATCATGTCGTCTTGCACATTTTTTTTTGTAAAGGAAAACTGCAGTTCAATCGTTTCTGTTATTGATCCCATTTAGAAGATGAGTTCATCTCCAATAGCATCTTTTAAATGCCTTACATTACAAAAGACTCTTGAAGCAACAAAGTTTATCAGCTTGCTTTGTTCCAGGAAAGAGCAGGTTACTAGCCAGGCACAAGCTGAAGCTTAATTTAGCAAATTTGTTTAAGTAGTATTTAAACTTGTCTAAAAGAACTGCAGCATGTTCCTGCTTCTGGCTTAGACCATCTTCTGTTCTGCAGGCCCAGATCCACCTCCTTGGGAATGTTGTCACCTGGGCTTCAGCTAACGTTGCTGCTCTGGTCTACGCGTGTCTGTCCCTGTGGTACTTGATACGACGGAGAAGAAAAATTTACGACATTCCTGAAGGTCTGATTCCATTGTGTGTGTGTCGAATTGGGGGGGTTGTTTGTCGCTTGTTCTGCTACACTTTAATGGCCCCAAAGCCATGTTTTTGTAACTATGTGCTTGGTAGCGCTTCTTCCTGCCCACTAACCCTGGAGTTTGTATTAAGGACACACAAACATCTAGAGTAGCCCATGAAGATTATGGTCATTGCAATATGACCATCACCACATAAGCATATCATAGCCAGCATAGTATTTATTTGAACCATTCCCTGGATCTAAGAAGTCTCCAGGCATCGGATTTGGGTTCTGCTGAGCCCTTTTGTGATGATTTACAAGAAGTAGGTACTGGCTGTGTAGGGAAGGGTTTATTTTAATATGTTTGTTCCAGCCAAGGTACCATCTCCTCTGTGTGTCGGGGCAGTTTTACGCTGCCCCTTCTGCCAGTACATTTTGTTGTCCTATGGTGAAGCTGTTGGCTGTTGTCTCTCTCCAGGTACCTCTAAAAGTGTGACAAAATTTAACCATTTCCCTCGGCTGAGTGTGGCCAAGTTATATTAGCACAAACTGTACGGAGTGGGGGGAAAAAAAGCCTGAACTATGCAAGCTGGCAACCTCTTAGAGACTTTAGGTTTCCAGGGCCTGTGCTTTGAGCTGTCTCCTGTCTCCTGCAGATGCATGGCAGCTGTGGGTGTCAGCCGGGGGCATCTGTGTTGGAGGCTGGGCTGTGAATTACCTGCCCTTCTTCCTGATGGAGAAAACGCTTTTCCTGTACCACTACCTGCCCGCCCTCACGTTCCAGATTCTCCTGATTCCCATCGTGTTACAGCATCTTGGCAATCATCTCTGCAGGTATTCGGCTTTAACAGATAGATAGACAAGAGAAGTGACTTTTCTCCAGTTCTTTTCTCCAGGGTTGTCACCTTGGCAGGCTGCTGCAGGGAAAGCAGTGATTTTTCCAGCAGAGGCCATACTTCGGCATTTGCCTTTAGAAAAAATAGGCCAGATTTAGGTCTCCCTTTTGGATGAAGTGTTTGGCCATCCCTGATGTAACTTGACTGCTCTTTCCCTCTCTCGTCCCAGATCTCTGCTTCTCAAGAGCATGTTCAGTGCGTTGATCGTGGCCTGGTTCTCCTCAGTTTACCTTGTCTATCGCACGTTCAGCCCTGTCACCTACGGGGACCCCTCCCTGTCTGTTACGGAACTCAAGGACTTGCGCTGGAAGGACAGCTGGAACATCCTTATCCAAAAACAGTAACAATTACAGCCTTGTCACAGGCAAAAGGAAACGCTTTTTATGCAAAGCCAAGAATTTATTGTTAGTACCACTGAAATTGTAACAGTCTGGTCAAATAATTGAGAGTTGTCCAGATCTAATTATTACAGAAAAAGAAAATAAAAGAATACTGTTACAGAAAAGGTCTCAACAGTAATATAGCTGTTATGAGCACAATTCTTCATCTCTACATTTGCCCTTCGGGCTCTGAAGGCTACTGACTTCAGTCAACAGCATCCCAGGTCCTTTGCTGGGAAGAGTCTGCTGCAAGGGCTTCTTCTTCCTCTTTCCTGGGAGAATGATGTTGAGTGTTTCCTCCTCGCACTACGTGGTGATTGGGGCTATTTTATCTGTTCCCTAGCACCTTGGTCTGCAATTCCATGGTACAAGTTACTATAAATAGATTCTCTCCATCATATCAGATACTTTTCTCTGGTTTCTTTGTTACTCCTAAAAACTGAGTTTTCCCAGTTCTAAAGCTTACACATCTTCAACTTTCAGTAACTGGCCCTGCAGTCTTCAGCATTGTCCCATGACAATATTCCTCAGCAATGCGTTATTTGCCCCCACTTCCAATGCTCTGCCTTCATCCCTATTTCACTGCATTGCAGCATTAAGCTAATTTTATAAATAGTTCATTCTTCATAGAATAACGACTTGCTACTATTATCTATGTATAATCATTTGGCATAACCATAATTTTCATGAAGCTAAACAAAAAGAAAACAAATAGACATTAAAAAAAAAAAAAGGCTATTACAAGCTAAACAAAGCTAAAACAAAGCTTCAGGCAGGCCAAGAAGTCAGCCAAAGCCAGAAGAATCCTCGCGGCGTTCACGTGAAGCCCGTGGCCTGTTACTTACTGGGCTGCAGGGTTATACCCCAGATCTCGTAGGAAGAACATCCGAGCAAGGCAGAACTGATCACGCCGACAGAGAACAGCTCTATTCAGCAAGTACCTACAGCACCTACGCCACCTTTGATTATTTTTTTCCGCATGGCTGCAGCCACCAGATCTCGCTGTACAGCTCAAAGCTGACCAAGAACAGCCCCGGACAGACCAGGGTGGTGTTCACTGTGGAGCTCCTCGCTGCTCTAACAAATGCCATTCAAGGCTGCTTTGAGCTCCCCTCCTCCCCCAGAGGAAGGTATGATCCAACGCCACAGTCATTCAAAGGAGGTTTTAGTGACTATTTTGCTCCTACTTAAATCAGCCCCGATAGCTAATGCTTCAGTGCAGTAGCTCATACTCTAAGTCTGTCACCCTGAGCTAAACCCTTCCCAGCAGCAGCTGGGGAAGGACCTGCTTTCTCTGCAGCGGCACCACTGAGCTGTGCTGATCACTAATAGATAACAAACCATTTCCGAGTTCCAGCGTTGAAAGGACTACAGGGATGACAGCACAGACCACATTTTTTTTTTAACGCTTTCTTTTTCCTCTAAAGCTTCAGCAGAACTTAGTTACAGAACTAACGCAAACGATTCCGAGTTAAGGGGAGAAAGACCCGTTGAGTGTAAGAGTCTCTCCAGCAGCATCCCTTTCTGTCCCTTTCTGCTGGTGTAGTGCAAGCTGCACAAATACCTTTTTTTTTTTAATATAAAATGGCTGGTTTTGCTGACTGTTTGTTCACTTGTTTATTAGCCAAAGTAACACACCCACAACCAATACAACCAGACCCTGCTTTTAGAAAACTAGCAAATATGAAAAAGTTCCCTATAATAATATTTCCCCTCCCACCCATATTCTTAAAATTACACCTTAAGTCCAGACTCAAGAAGGATACCACAAGGACATTGTCAATGGCCCAACCGGCACTTCAGTTCAGATTAATTTTTTTTTTTCCAGAAACTTCATGTTGCTGCAGTATCACTTTTCTGGGGTAAACTACAGAAACTGGGATATCACTGTTTACACTTCCAGCCTTGTTTGCTCTTTTTTAGAAAAAAAAATACGTGTTCTTGAGTTTAAACTGCCCGAGCGCGAGGCCAGCGCTCTGACCCCGTGCGCGGGCGGGATTGTGGCCAGAGAGCTGTTCGCCAGCAGCAGGAGGGTCTCAGCTTCCCCCCCCGCCCCCCCTTGCTGATCTTTCCACCCACCTCTGGAAGTGGAGGGATTCCGCCCAGCAGAATCTGCAACCAGCAGTACGGAAACGCCCTAAAAAGACACTAATACTGACAAGGTCAGGTTTCTGTTTCCATGAGCAACTCAATCCAGTTGGAGCTCACGCATTCAGTAACTGCAGTAAAGGAGACTATTTGGGTACAAAAAAATAATCATACAGTGTAGCAACGTTCGGGAGCTTAGAAAGGAATAAATGAGGAACCAGAATCACACAATTTCTTGGGCCTGTCCCCCCCAATGAACTGCAAGTTCCCATTTGCCCCAGACAGTCTCTGGTTCATCTCTGTCTCAGGGGAGAGATTCCTCTACAGGTCAATCCCCGCACAGGCTGGCAGCAGGAGAGCAGTGCCACAACGCAAGGTGCCAACAACGGGGAGAAGAAGAAGGGAGAACAGTAAGAAGGCACCTACTTGTTAAAACTAACAGGGTGTGAGCTAGTCTTGGATAAAGAGATGGGCTTTTGTTGCCAAGAAATAGGCAGGTAATTTTCCTGCTTAGGAACATCATCATCAGGGCAACGGGGTATCTTGCTAATCACCTGGTAGCGCTTAATTTTCAAGGGGAGACTTCGGCCTCAGCTCTCATTTTGTAAATTAAAAAAAATGGCAAGTAGCACTGCCTTTAACCAGTTCATCAAGTAACATCATCACTCCAGACACCGCAGGGAGAAAAGGGAGAGGTCTTGGAGGGAAGGGGGGGGCATTAGGCCGACACATTCCTCTCCCCTCTGAGAAGTTTCACACCAGCATCCCCTCCGCTGCTAGGACGGCTTAAAGGGCACTTCACCAACCATTCTGCTGAAGTCCTTCCTTCCCAAAGTTGTCTTCAGTGTCGGGCTGGACCAGAGGCAAATCCTTGGGGCGCTGCTGGGGTTAGTGCGGGCGGCTGCTGGACTCCAGGTGGGAGCGCTTGCCGGCCGCCAGCACGCTGCTGCTCTCCGTCTGCTCGGGGAACGGGCGCTTGTAGGTCCGACCGTGCCCGTTCACTGCCCCTCGCTGCCACTTGCAGATGTCCCCGTTGAGGATGTCCTGAATGTGCTGCACTATGAGGTTTATAGCAACTGCGGAGAGGAACGGGAGATAGAGGACACATCGGCTTTCTCGGCCGAGTTGTCTAGAAAATATGGAGCATCCAGCCCTGTTTGGCTCAAGTTTCAGCAAGAAGCCCTTAAAGGAGACCATGCCGGCCCTCCACAGTGAGGTCAGACCTCCAGAGAGACCAGCAACAGCAACACCAGCTGCAGCACTGGTGTCCTGCTCTGCATCTCCCATCGTGTGTCACTTTTTCCAGCCCTCCCCAGGCTGAAGCTGCTCATCCCGGGCAGGCTCCGAGCGGCTCCCCTCCCCTGCAGTCCCCCCAGCAAAACACCTCTCCTTAGAAGAGTGCAAACAAGGCAGCGCTGTGCCACCTCCTCCCTCCCCAGCCCCAAAGGTGGTGTCCCCAGAGGAATCAGGCAGAGAACCCAGCTCCCTTTTACCCATGTTGTCAACTCCTCGGGGGATGATCACATCTGCGTACTTCTTTGTCTGCAAAACAGAAATGGTTGTGGAGACCGTTAATGGGAAAAGCCAGCTTCGTTCTAGGAAGAAGCCACCAAACACCAGAAAGCCAAGGGCTTTCCATGCCCCGGGACTGTAAGGTGAAGCTCTCGGTCACAGTAACACCTGAATGAATTGAGAAGTCACACTGGTTCACGTGCACTGGATTTAAGGTCAGGGATTTCTTGCTGCCCTTTCGCAGGGAATCAGCAGAAGGTCAAGCGTGGAGTACTCGCTTTCACACCTCTGAAGAGAGCGCTGCCATCAGGCAGGTCGCCCGCTTCGGGGCCGAGCTCTGTTTGCCGAGAGCTGCTCCCGATCAGCATTTCACAAGCCATTGCTAAATCTCTGCCAAGAGCCAAGGTACCTGATGTGCCTGTGAAATTCCTTCCCGCCTCTGATGACATTTTATTGATTTTTACCACCGTAGGGGCCCCTGCTTTTTTTTTTTTCCTTTCCCTACTTATAAAAAGGCTGGCAAATTCAGCATTTCTAATGAGTACTTTTACAATCCCAGAAATGCTTTGATCTAGAGCAAGAGGCGCCCGAGTTAGCATTTTCCATCTTATTTAATCCACATACAGGATTTTGTTCTCAAAAGGGTTTTTTTTTTTTTTTTTACCAATTAATTTGATTATGTGAGCACCTAATTTGGCCCCTCATTCTATGGCCTGGCAAGCAGACGCTATAATGGTCTGCCCCGGGTTTTCACCACTGTTCCCTGTTGAGAGCGAGCCTGCTGGAGACCCAACTTTTCTTTCTTCCTGCAAGATTTAGGAATAAATGCACAGACGGAGCGTTTGAGTGCAAGGGACCCACGGCAAAATAGCTCTGGCAGTGAGAGAATGTGCACGGCCTCTAGGGATTTCCACGGTGCAACACGAGGAACCAACCGTTGAATTTCCTTAAACCAGCAGCTTGTAATGGTTTAATAGATAAGGCAGAGGGGAGAGCGTGGGACTTGTGAAATCCAAATATCAAAAGCCACCACTGCTGCATCTGCAGCGCAGCTAATCCCCAGGCCTCCCTGCGCCTTCTCTCCCCCCAAAACACAAAGCGAATTAGTGAAACATTTCGTACCGGCAAGCAGAACTCCTCAAAGGCAGGCTTGACGAAGGTGGTGTACTGGGTGAGGATCTGCTCAAGGTCCCTCCCGCGTTTCATATCTCGCAGAACTGGGACGGGAAGATAAAACCCCTGAGTTCTACCACAGGGCCGAGGATGGATAAGGAACAGGGCGGGCTGAGGCTGCCCGTGACGGCAGAGCATTACCCCTGCGCGACAGCCGGACGTCGGAATCCGTGTCCACAAAGAGCCGGAGGTGGAACATGTCCCGAATGTCTTGATTGTAGAAAACCAGGATCCCCTCGAAGAGGACGACGTCAGCAGGATAGACCACCGTTGTCTCTGCCAGCCTGCCAGGAAAACACCCCCAGAGCTCGCTGTTAAACAGGTCTCACGCCAGTCAGGCCGTCCATCCCCCAGACTTTGCACAAACCCCAAACCTACCTCGAATGGGTCACGAAGTCGTAGGTTGGTACCTCAACCGTTTTCCCCTCAACGATGTTTTTCAGGGTTGTGTGCATCAAATCGTTATCAAAAGCGTCTGCAAGAGGAAGATGTTCAGATGCTGCTGTATCAAATGTCCTGCTCAGATGTTCTAGACCCAGAGGAAAATCTCTCTGCCTCATATTACATCAGGACAAGGGGAACTTGTGCTTTATTCTTTCCTACCAGCAGCAATCCGGCACTCCCCGCCCAAGCTATAATTGCTATACTTCATTAGAGAGATAAAGAAGAGAGAATTTGCTGTTTATAAGCAAATTACAGTACAATGAAATTAAGAACCCAAATGCAAAGTGGGTAATTGCATAATTTTACTAAACCACTTGGTAATTGTATAAATCTGTGCAACTCTTTTAGCCTGTTAGCTAAGAGTAATTTAGAAAACCTCAGACATCTTCCATGCTTTTCATTATCCACCGTGGTGAAGCTACAGCGGGCTCCAGGCTTCGCTGTCCCATTGCAACCCGGAGCACCCCCCGGAGCAAGGGGAGCAGCTCTTTTTGTGGGCCAGAAACATCAGGAAAGGGTTTTTGGGGATGGACGTGGTTTATCACAGAGCCTCTCGACAGCGGAGGATGAGGAGGCAGAGCACTGTGTGAGCGGGATGCTCTCCAGCATCACGCTCTGCGAGGGCGCAGTCACCCCTCGTGGTGCTCACAACAGCAACATGCACACGTGAAGGACAAACATAGAATCATTTGGGTCAGAAAAGACCTTTAAGATCATAGAATCATAGAATGGTTAGAGTTGGAAGGGACCTTAAAGGTCTTTTCTGACCCAAATGCCCTGCCAAAGCAGGATT